>JAUESF010000070.1:13540254-13553868 GCA_032274765.1 Malacoctenus tetranemus | reverse complement strand
ACCAGTGGCGGCGGCTGCCATTCAAGGCACTCAAACACACCGCTGGGAGCAATGCAGGGTTCAGTGTCGTGTTCAACGAGGCTTTGACGGAGCGAGTTGGGGATCGAACCAACAACCCTTGGATAGAAAGTAAACGCGCTCTTACAGGTGAGTCACGGTACTCAGGAAACACTATTAAAAAAACAGTACAATATTTTGAGCCCAACAACAAAAGTTCATACTTCATTTTTTCTGTTAATTTTTTTGTTGAAAATCAAACAAATAAAATCAGATGATGTCTCCTTGTGTGTTTTACCATGTCGATCTGGTACAACATCATGATCATAGTAACGGTATATATATATTTTGGGATGTGATGTCGTACTTGAGATGTCATGTATCAACAGTGTGTGCTGGGAAATGCTTATAAAAATGCAGAAATCACTCTTTTTTTCCCATTTGGTTGGATGGGAAACAGAAAACATAGCGTGTTCACAGTCCAGTATTTTTTTTTTTTCACGTTCTTGAGAAAAACTGTGCACCCCGGTTGCTCCCTTTGGGGAGAGCAGCGTCGTGTTTTGCCTCCATCTGAGTGAGTCTGCTGTCAATCACCTGTCTCATCTTATTCATCTTTATTTATCTTTTGACGAGACACTCCTGGGAGCATCCAACAAAACTGTTCGACTTGACATTTTTATTCACAACTGTGGTGATCTCAGCTGCTTCGCCATAAAACATCAGTCGGGAGGAGTTTTCGACAGCGCGCCATCGACACACCAACAACACGCCAACAACACGCGGGCTTTTTAAGACTCAAAGATGACGCGCAGTGAGTGAGACCTTGGCTGGCTGTGGACACCACATCACTCAAAATTACATGCAATAACAATTTGGCAACAAATGGAAAGTGGAAATCAAAGAGATGCTGAAGAGCACTTAACCTTAACCAGTGCACTGACACATAAAATTACTCGTATATCCATAAATCCTCATGGGAAGCTTTCCCAAACGTCTTTTTCTCTCCAAGTTTTTTTTTTTCTTTTTTTTGCTTTCTGCACCCTGGCAAGATTCCCCATGCAAAGACTTTCACAAGAAGGTGAAATTATTTGGCAATCTGAGGCGTTGCTGCATATAAACGGCAAAAACTGGAAAAAGATCTCAGTCCTTTAATTGTACCGAGCTGTGCACGTGTTGGTTGAAAGTCTTTTTTTGGCCTTTTTAGAGTTTGCTCCAAGACGTTTGGACGTGTCCTGCACATGTTTCGAGAAATGAAGAAGCGGAGCCCCAGATGGCACATTATGGCACATTCAGGGCATCCAGCGAAATTAAACGGGTAATAAATGCTGCAATAAAAGGACTAATCAATGGCCTATCTGCACCATTTGGGTGTTAAATATGTGAACAAAAGCTTCAGGTCTTCGGAATATTGCCTCTATCTTTCTGAATTTCCCATTGATTTCTGGTAGTTTTTCTGTTCGCATTAGACTTTGAAAAGAGTCTCTGTGGAGCAAATAACAAAATACATAAAGCACTCCAAATAAATCCCTTTAGAAAACCAGAAAGTGAAAGGAAACACAGCTCTAAAATAAAGCAACTTTAAGCTTTTAAAACACTGACAATCATGTCGCGTGTCACGGCACGATTTCAGCCCAGTGTGAACAATTACTTGGGTGTTGTCATCACTGCATCCTTATGTTTGCAGCACTCGGCCCGGTAAAGTCTTCTATTATTCAGCAATGTTACATAAAGAGCATTTAATATTAATGTAATTAAATCATTTAGGCTGAGTGTAGATGTAGCTTATGGTTAAATATTACAGCGCAGATCGCGGCTTTTTACTTTGCACTTCATGTTTAATAATGACCGTGAGCACGGAGCTCCTGCGACCGCGCTGAACTGTCTCTTTACATTCATTTCCCCGGGCCTATAAAATATTGATACAAACACACAGCGGCATATGCGGCTGCATCGGAAATCAGAGCTCCTCTGGCTGCTGAGGCCGCCCTGAGGAGGTCTGACTCTGCAGATGAGGGGGCCGACCCTGAACTGAGGGAGCCTGCAGCCTCCATTGATTTCATATCTGTCCATTTGTTCTCTTCTTTTGCCGTGATTCATGAGACCTCCAAGCCGAACTGACAAATGATGCAATTACACGACAATGAAATACATTTTTCGCGATCAACATCTATCCATCTTCATACAGATCAGTCGATAATATCTCGGGGACACAGTGGGCGCACTTTAAAGCATCAGAGAGCGGAGTTTTAGGGAACGTCAGTCAGAGCTGATAGAAGTGTGACTTTCCTCTGTGTGAATGTGCCACAAAAGAAGGCAAACTTTTGACCCATTTGGTCGAAGAAAGGAATCACATCAATGCACTTAATGGATTAGGGTTCTTTTTGATTACAACAAAAGGGCTCGCAGAGAAAGCAATATACTCCCGCCTCGGCTCTATCTGTGGGATTAGGGGGAAATCCCTGTGATAGGTTCTCTCCCTTGATATTTCTCAGCACCAGCAGTGTAAAATAATCATCTGCTGTGGTGATTTAACGTTTAAGAGTCTCTTTTTGACTCGAGTCTTTATTTAAGGGCAAATCTTGTGGTTTCAAGCTTTGGTTTTTATGCGATCGGCTTACCGGTCTCTCCCCACACGGGCAGGTATTCATCCTGCTGGATATCCAACATCAGCTCCAGGCCGTTCCCGGTCCCCCCCTTCATGGTCACCAGGAGGGGTCGTCCATCTTGGCCCGAATTGAACGTGTAGCATTTCCCATAGCGTGTAAATATCTGGAAGAAAACAAACAAAACAGAGGTAAGAATATTTCGGGACAACTTGCCGCACAAGTTAAAGCCCAAAACTCTAATTTCTGTCCAAAAAAATGAAAGCTTCCTTTCACAGTTGTTCCAGTTTAATCCCTGAACTGGGAATTGTTGCAAACAAAGATCACCTAACTGCAACCTGCACTCGTTATTCTGGCAGCCACAGAGGTCTTGGTGGTGAGACGCTGTGGACGAGCCGAGCGCTCGCCCCCTCTCAGCGCTGACCGATACAGTGTGTGCCTGAGCAAACACGACACAACCTTTATTTTCCCAGCATTTCAACAGCGGGATACGCTCCGCCTGAGACATCTAATATTTGACAACAATGAAAGCTGGCATCAAAGGAAATCCTCCGAAAGCCGGGGGAGAAAAGTAAAAAAGTTATTTCATAACTCAAGAATGGATTCATTTTCTTTAACAATATGAAGGGTAATCATTAAAGGAGCAGAAAGGTTTGTTGTTGTCTGTACACTTTGGGCGGCAGGCAATTAAACTTTCAGCACGGAGAAGTAAAGCATTAGCTCTCTGATGGAGCCATTCAGCGTGTAGCTTTTTAATGTTGGATGTCTCCAGCTCTAATAAACCCAGGTAACAAAAAACAGGTGCAAAAAAAACAAACATTTGTTGCTGCTTTATTATATTGCTTATTATGATAAACCAAATACAAATATGTTTGGTGTTTTCTGCAAGGATTCACACAGTTCATTGATCTCGATTACAATCGCGCTGAGGCACCATTATACTGTGCGAAGTGGTACGTCTGAATGTTATGACTCCAATGTTCAAGATAAAAAAAAAGTACTAAATTGAAGAGAGACAACCAATCAGCCAAAACTTCTCAGCAGCTTGAGCTGAGAAAATTTCTGCACATTTGCATGAAACTGACTGAAATATTAAGCTATTAAATAATCATTGAACACGCTGTTCTTCTCTCCCGAATGAATTCTAAACCTTGAGAGGAAAAAAAAAAAAAGGAAAGAAAAGTTGTAAAAGCTCCAGTTTCATTTCAGCTTCTGCAACAAAAAAAAAGTGTCTCCAACTTCATGGACACAATGCAGTCAAAACTTTAACAGAATCAGAGTGCACACACCAACACTGAGTGGGCTGTGTTATTAGCATGGCGAGTAAAGCAGGGTCCACGGGAGAGTTGTAGAGTGCAGCGGGGGGCTGTGACCTATTGGCAGCAACATGATTGCCACTGAACTAATGGAGGTATAATCGAATCATAGACATTAGGAGATGGAAAGCTATGGCGTGGATCCAAAGGAAAAAGAAGTTTCTCTACATTGTTGTCACAGCGCATGATTGTGAGCTCTGTAACGAAGCTCAATTAACTTCTTATTAACCTTCAACACTGTGACATTCACAGGAGTAAACAGCGGACGGAAGCTGGGGAAAGTCTGAAGCAAACATAAGCAAAAGCTGAAACAAGTCCACACGCTGCGCTCACAACACACACTGAGGCGTTCAGAAGAAGACACTGCAAAAAAAAAAAAAAGCATCACAACTTGGAAAAGCTTCTTGAATGGTATGTTTTGTTGTTAAGTTGTCTGAAATTGTTGCAGCTTTCTTGTGAACGCATTTTTGAGGACATGGGCGTCACATAAGGAGGCGTTGATTTCACGCTTTGACTTATGAGTCAGACATTAGCGCCTCCTGACAGATTACTCAAATGCCACAAACACCAGATGCACAAAGCTGAAAAAAACCCACAAAAGTCTCAACCATGTGCCACGAAGGGAAAGTTAGTATAATGTGAAACCTGTTCAGTGAAGTGTGTGGGGTTGAATGTTGAATGGCGAGCAAATGGATCACTTCCCAAGGCATTGTTATAAGGGAGCTTTTAGGACAGAAAATGGCAAAAATGTAATGGAAAGTCTCCCGTTCTTCAGACACAATATGAGACGTGACCTTTTAAGTGCGTAAGTGGGTAAACTGAGTTGAAAGCATCGCCTATAACACTCGCTTATGTGCAGGAACTCCAGAGCGGGATAGAAACATCAATAAAATGCCCCTGAAATCCATCTCTGTCCCCGGGAAGCTTGGCACCATAATCAGATCGCTCTTTGTCATTACTCTTTGGAATAAAAAGGCAGAGAAGTCTTGCGATATCACCGGGCCACTTCCATCTGCTGCCCACAGCATCTGACTATTAGAATGGTTGAAACCTGAAGTAAAAAGATGATTCATATGAATGTGAGACCTTTAAAAAAGACCCGAAACCAACCGAAACAGACCTTTTTTTTAACCAGGAGACTTAAAATCTAGACAAGCCAACAATTCGTGAGTCCAATTTCTTCCCAAGGTTTTGCCGAATAAAACTCGCTCAAGCTGAATTCTTTTTGTGGGCAAGTTCTGAACAAAAGAAAACTCTCAGCAGCTCAGAACAAAATGAAAAAGACAAGCACTTGGGAGCGATACACATCGCTGTGATTGTGTGACAGTGTTTATTTCTCATTATGCATGAGCCCCTGCGTGCACATGTTTGCACAGGAGTATGAAGATTGTGCTTACACGGTAGATTGTGTACAGTACTTTCATGTGTGTGTGTGTGTGTGTGTGTAGACACCCCCCCCCCACCCACCCAGCTCCCCACCTCCCAGCTTACCATCTGCATCTGCATGTATTGGTGCTGTGGTGATTGACTACAGGAGGCCTGTAGTCAGAGTTGCTGTGGTAACCAAGGGATTGTGCTGGCTGCTTTGAGTGAAGAGCAGCAGCAGCAGCGGTGGGTGCCGGTGGTGACCTTGGGGAGTCAGGATCCTCATTGTGCTCAGTAGCTCTGAGGTTTCGTCTCACCCTGCGTCTTCGTGTCTGTCTGTCAAACTACCCGCGTGTCTTGTTCACCTGTCTATCACCCAACAATGCGCGCAAACTACTTCTCTCCTGTAGAAAGTTACCAGTTGCTGCTTATTATTCTGAAGAGGTGCATCATTAGCCCAGGGCAGAGAAAAGTCTTGCTAATATTATTTATATATAACCTCTAAATTGATTAAATCCCCGATGAAATACAGGGATAAGGTCAGTATCGAATGGTGGCGGTGGGAAAATTTCAGAGTTGCTATTAGCTGCTTGGTTTAAATGCAAAGCATTAAAAGGGAGAAAATATTTGTGATGCATAAGCAGCTTTCCTTGAGGAGGTAAAATCCCGCACTGCATTTGGGTTTTTGCACCACTGCACAGTGAGCTGTATATATTGCATTTAAAATATGAACCACTGTAGCTTCTTAACTTGTAAACAGAGCAAAAATAAATATTCAGATTGGGCCCACCTATCAGTAAAAATGCACTGAGAGAGACATCAACCTCTCTCGTTCTCGCAGGGTGTAGAAATGTCACCGTCTTTCCCTTCGATAAATAATTCACAGACAGACAGGCTGAGACTGTTGATATGGCCCTGGGCTATCCTTCACATGACAATGTGACAAGGATGCACAAGCTGTTCCCCAAAGTTGCCAGTGAGCGCTTCCCCTTCCTCTTTATTGATTACGAGATCGGTGCTAAGCACAAACATAAAGTATGACTCGACAGTCACAGAAGCACAAACCTGTCAAGAGTTGAGCTGAACCCAGATAAGAATATGATTTGCAAGTGAATTTGTAAGTGTGTTTTTGGGTTTATGCGCGCCACACTATGTTCGAAAATAAGTGCAGCTGCGAGTTAGAAGCCGTCAGAGACCCATTTATTTAAGATAAACTCAAGAAAAAACAAGTTCAGAAAGTCCTTTATTTAATCCCCAATGGGGAAAATATGTGGTGTTACAGTCAAAGATGTGTATGGATGTGTATGGATTTCTCAAGATAAAATGTGTTAGTCTACCTGTTGATTTAGATCTGCTCCAAAACCGTGCCTGCTAAATGCACTGAGCTAGACTGAACCAAGCTAGGCTAAGCCGGTTAGACAAGCTAAGTGCAGCACAGGAAAATAAGCAAAGATAAACTGATCCTGCATTTATCCCACATTAAAGAAAATGAACTATCTAATTAACTAAATAATTAACTGTCAAATGAATGGGACACAACATCCTGCATTTGTCCCTGAATGGGAGTTTAACTGTGTTAACTGGTGAACAAGTTATGGAGGCAGACATGAAACAAAAGCTGAAATGAAACAAAATTGCACCTAAAATCCACAGAGGGACCACCAGGGTTTTCCACATTCGGGATAAATGATGTGATTCTGGTTAGTGAGCCCGAACGTTTGGCTCGTCGGCTCTGCCGTTTTCATTCATTGTGATGTCACCGTGTGAAGGTTTAAAGAGCTCTTTAAAGCCTTCAGAGGAAAGGTTGTAATTGCGTTTGAGAGTGGCGTTTTAGAAGCCGTCCAAATGATTTAAAATAAATGACCCAACTGTGAGGAAAATTATCTGAAAAGCGCGTTGAGCTCAATATTATCTGTTTTTAGAGCAGCCTCTATTTTCAGAGGATCAATGCTCAGTGGTCCATGAATGTCATTTTCATGGAGGTATTCTAGTTTTGCACATGATTGTATCTCTGCGCAGATAAAAAAGTATTAGCAGAGTGAAATGTTGAAAAATGTTCTCAGTTCACTATTATGAGTCCACTTTGATCTCTTGTGATCTATCAGTATTAAAAGGATGTAGCAACCACGACTCTTTAAACCTTTGTGCGAAGATTTTATGACTAAATTTGAAAAAGACACAAGAACAAGCTGATCAAACCGCTCAAGAAAACGACCTCATCTCAAGGTCTGCTTCGTTGTTATTTTGTAGCTGTCATGCTAATCAGGCAGTGGATGAGCAGACGAGAGCCCAGACAAGCTACTTAATGGTCCTTGAGATGAGCCTGCTTTATCAAGCACAAGGTCAAGAATTCCTCTCCACTTTCAGTCAAGCCAAGACTTGCGAGGAGTCCTGGAGGTGCTCGGGATCCTGGGCAGATTCAGCCCCTTCATTTCCATGTAAATGGCTCCATCCGATGCCGAGCACATCGGCACTGAACAGACCTTGGCATGAGATTTCGCCAACATCTTTTTTTTTTTCTTCGAATGTAATTCCGTCCACTAGTTTCACAGAACATCTGACTGGTTGATGGAGAGTGGGTGTGAGTCAAATGTGTAGGTAGAGAAATCTGAAATCACACTCGGAGAACACAGTAAGTTTCTCTTGTCACGCTGAGCCAAAGGAGTCACACCTGCTTAATAAAATACCAGCCTGCGTTGCCTTCTGGACTCGTGGTGCTGCTCTCGTTAGTGCAGAGAACAGTGCAGTAACGAGCATGAAAGTCTCTTTTTTTTGGGGGGGGGGCTGTTTTGGTTTAAAAAGCCTTTAAACTTTTGCTATTTTGGTTCCCCGTCATTGCTCTCATCAGCATCGTTTGCAGGCGCAACAGGGATCTGCTCTCAGCAACTGAAGCTCTAAAAATGAATGTACAGCAAATGTCCAGCTTCGCCAAACGGGGCCAACCGGCTGGTGAGCACAACAAACCAAAGCAGACTTAGAAAACCGAAATCGGTTGATCGTGACCTGGATCGCCCAGTCACGCCATAAAGGAGTCAACAAAAGCTTAGTTAAACTTCTCAGGAAGACTCGCGGAAAGCTGCGCGAGGGGGCTGCCAGTCGATGGGGTGCACAGGAGGGTGCCGAGACTGACAGCATGTTCCCAGATTGATTGTTTTACCTAAAATCGATGCGCGTGACCCCGGAGTGAGGATAAACCAGTGTGATGAGAATTAGGCATGCGTGTTGTTCCGGCGTGGCTAAAGAGGAGCAGAGTCACCGGACGGAGAGGTGGACGGATTGATGTGGCCACTGGACCATGTTTATCCAGATTTAAGAGCGGCTCAAGAAGACGTGTGGGGAGGGGGGGGGGGGGTTGTTCCCGCACTAAAAGTCAATACAACCTGAAACCTATTGTACGTAGACGGACTCGCCTTCCTCCTCCACACCTCGCTTCTCAAGGGTGACTGATTCTATTGGTCTGACTCATGCCGACAGCTTGTCTTGCCTGCCCTGAGGCCGAGCAGGGCATCATCGATTATCTATGCGCTACCACATATCCCCAAAACTCAGGCTGGAGCAATATGTTTATCTCCGAAATAGGCTGTTGCGCTTCTCAGTCACTCCTCAAAATACTGTGTACGAGGAGAGGCTTTGCTCTTGTTGTAAGGAAATGTGTTTGACTGTGATAACTTGCTTTGTGCTCGGAGATGTGTTGCATTTAAATGTGATGCATTATGTGTGGATATGGTTTGATGACACAGTCTGGGAGCCGCCACCAAGGCGAGCAGTTCCAAATGATAGATCCCCCCCCCCCAACATAAAATAGTCCTCAGTCATGCCGGCAGCAGATGACAGGGAGTACCTGCTCACCCAACGTCACACTGTGTTTCAAACACCAGCTGAAAATCCACTTAACTGAAAACAAATTTGGGTAATGAGGTGGGAGCGCGAGAAACACCGACTTTCACATTGTTCTCCCCGCGATGATGGAGTGGAATCAATGGGCCCGCAGTCTACCAACGAGGCCAAGGCTAACAGCACTCTATCAGGGTGTCAGAGAGGGCTGTAACGTGCTGCTAAATGAATCAAAAGTCTTCATTAGGGGCCGATTGGTCTCCTGTGAGCACGGGGATTGTACATGCATTGATTGGGCAGTGATGGACGACAGGGGTGGGACTAATTTAGGCCATATGGAGACCACAGACGGCTGCTGGGTTGCTATATTTTTCGCTTGGACCTCCAAAGAAATTGACTTTGGATCTTGCAGCGTGTGGAGAGCCTAATCAGAAGACTTGACAGGCATCAGGAGAAATTGATGAGTGATGTTTCAGGGAAAGAATCTGTATGAAACATACTGTTGGAATAACCTCTGTGAACCATTTTGGGACAATCCATTTCCATACAGAGACATTACAGTCGCACGCATTTCCAGGGAGCTTAAGAGGTGAGGGGAGAGTTAATTGAACTACTGAGGCGCATTACCAAGCAACAGTGCAGCGGTATGCGCACTGTGTGGAGCCCGGTAATAACAAGGGCTCCAAGCAAATTATTTACGCTGCTAACTATGTCTTCAGCAACAGAAGCCAGATTGTGACAAGTCAACACAATCGCTTCGGCCACTGCCTCGTAATTGAAAGAAAAAAAGCTGCATCCAGCTAAAAAAAAAACGCTGCATCAACCTGTTGGGGAGGGGGGAGGGGGGGGGGCGAGGCGCTGGAACAAAACAAAAGAAAAGGGAATTCAACTTTGGCGACACACTCACAGTGCTGAAATTACGCGGCCCGCAGAGCTCTCCCTGGTACCGACAGTACAACAGCATCTCCTCCAGCTGGTGTCCCAGCCGGTCCAACAGCTGCCTCATGGACGGCTGGGACTCCCGCGGAGGAGGCAGGAAGTGGTTGAAGTCCAAAATCCGTGACAGCGGGGACCAGGGCGGCTCTTCTTGCGCGCTGTCGCTCGCGCCCGCGCCCGCGCCGCCGTCCCCTCGCAGCGGGATGAGCGCCTCCCGCGCCGCGGGGGAGACCTGCCAGTTTCTCCCCAAAAGTCCCAGCCATCTCCCGGCGCTGAAGATGTCAGTCTTCTTCATGCGCCGCGGCAGCAGCAGGTTCTGGTTGCAGATGGTGACAGCCGGGAAAACCAGCCGCTTGGCGTACACCATGTGCGCTTTGGTGTACACGGGCGAGGACAGCAGGTACCGCACTCGGTTGGAGGACCAGGTGAAGAGCAGAGCCAGGGCTGCCAGGAAAGCCAGCAGCCACGCGACCCTCCGCGGGTAGGAGCCGCTCAGGAAGATGTGTCTCAAGCCGTGCAAAGTAGTGTGCTTCAAGAAGAGCTTCCCCGCTTCGGCCAGAGAGGCCGGTCTCGGTTTCGACCCAGAAGACTCGCACCGGCACATCGTGGCGGATCGCCGCGCGCACTCCACATCGGTCCGAGCACCGTGGTCACAGTGAATGAGCCTAAACTCGCCTCTGCGCTCTCTCAGAGAGCCGCTGTTTGTCAGAGAGACTTTGAAGGGAGAGAGAGAGAGAGAGAGAGAGAGAGAGAGAGAGAGAGAGAGTGAGAGAGAGAGGGTGAGGCGGGCGCAGAGCGCAGCCCCGCTCGGTCCTCGCAGGCACCGCGCAGCAGCTTGTGGTGGTGATGGGGGAGTATTTTGTCAGCCGCACAGCACAGCGCTCCCTGAGCGTGTCCAAAGGGGGGAGGGGGTGGGCTCACGATGATTTAGAGCGCTACTGTGCAGCAACAGGAGTCCGGGGGACTTTTTTCATCTAAATTACAAACAGTTAGTCTCAGAAAGTCAGAGGAAAACTCCCCAGAGACAGTACATTCATTCAAAATCACAGAATTATATGGTAATACGCGTTCTCACTGTTTGCCTCCCCCTTTTAATTCTCATTTTTATATTGCTGCCTAATTCCTTCAACGTCTTCCTCACACGCACATACAAACACACACGCGCGAGTGCACACACACGCACGCACTCACACACAGTTTTCTGAATTGAATCACTGGCCTCAGTAGCTACAGACCATTTGTCTTCCTTTTCAAACCCATCACACACACCTATAGGCACACTTTAATCCCTGCTGCCTCACAATTTGTTTCCTCCCTCAGAATTGGACACTGAATTATGGGAGGTAATGCTGTACACACTCCTGGTCCTTTTCATTATCCTCCCTCGAGTTGGATTCTGAATATTGCGGGGTGCCAATGTAACACATGAAGGAGCGTTAACATTTACACTCTCAGGTGTGAGTAAACAGATTGACATTCCCAGCCATCATTGATGTGTTCCAGTCAAAGTAAAATGCCAGAAAGAACAACAAAAAAGGTCGATACACTGCTGGTGAATTATATCGAATCATGTGGCGCATCTTGAAACCATCTCCCGACGTTAGAAAGAGCAAAACTTACATTTAATGGGCTATTTCTGACCCCGCAGGGCTCCAGTTTGGCTGTGATGAGGGGAATCTATTCCAGGCTGGCAACGCAAGCTTGAATGCACCATTGACAAAGCAGTTTGCGTAAACCATCCCTCTCTCTCTTGGGGAGCGTTGGTTAAGTGGTGGTTCATGCTTGGTTGGTCATCATCACACAGTGTTCCAGAGTAAAAGCTGGACACCGGGTAGCCCTGGTTCAGGCTGTCTGCTCCCACTTTAAAGGTAGCACGTGTGTGTGTGCGTGTGTGTGTGCGCGCGTGTGTGTGTGTGTGTGTGTGCGTGCGTGCGTGTATGTGTGTGAGAGACAGAGAGAGAGAGAGGGGGGGGGGTGGTGTGACTGACGGGAGAGCGTGAATGAAGAGTACTTAGTAAATCAATTTTTGATATCTTGTCACTTTCCTCTAAAGAATAAATCTGGTTTCCTGAATAGTGGGTAATTGTTGAGATCTGAAAACACGATGAGTCAGAGGTTGATAAAACCCAACCTCCCAGTCAGCTGTCAGGTTTAGCAAAAGAACAGTTCAGTCCATCTTCTCTTAATTTGTTCTTGTACCACCCTTTGTTTCATCAGGAAGTTTCATTGGCATTAAAACTCCTTTTCAACAGAAACCAAACCGAGGAAGCAGGAAGGAAGAAAACAACTAAAACCTATCAAATCTGTATACATACAAACATTCTTACTGATACTTATGAGCTGAGTTGATTTCCACTTTTAGTGGCTTGGGATTTCTCTGCACACACTTTCATGACAGTGCAGAGGCAGCCGAGCTACAAGAAGAGTCTATTTCAGTCCTCTAAGGTACCGTCTTCACTAATGTACCTGCTAAGGCAGCACCAACCAACATTTCCTCCACGGAGGCTGTTCTGATTGTCTCTAAAATAAAACAGGCTCTGGACACACTCTTCTATATTTAATTCGATAAAACATTGCAGCGAAGCCAACCACAGGCAGAAACACACACACTCTCAGCAACACACAAAAGCAGAGCTCTTTAAAACGAGTGCAATGGGGAGTTTATCTTTCCTTTTTTGGATTCTACAAAGTTCCTTTTCTTGATTTCGTTCAACCAATTTTGACGACCTCGGGAAAGATAAAGCCTCTGCCCTGCTTGTGATCTCTGACGCCCTCCCTAAGGGGGTCCCAGACCCCATTTTTTCCCCAAACAAGATGAAGGTTTGCTACATCAGAAGAAATTCTGAAGGTGAAATCAGATTTGCTGATTTTTAGTTTTTTATCGGTTGCATTTTGTCCTTTGAGGGGAGGTTGTGTAGCTTCAGCTTGGCCTCGGCCCAGGAGGTGACAAACGGAGGTGTCTATCTTCTGTCTGTTCCAAAGTTCACCTGAGAGAAAGGTTGAACACCTCGCATAGTCGTTCATGAATTTATGTAAAGTAAACCCAGTTGAAACAGATCAGAGTCCTTCAGGAGCACTATAGTTCAAAAACACACCGTGCTTTTGTTCTGCCAAACATCAGATCATCTCAGCAGCTCTCCTTTTATTCTTTTATGCACTTTGTTGTAGCACTTTGAAGAGCTATTTAATAGCACATTTGTCTATTTACTGATGGAGTTAAATTCAAACCATTGCGGTTTGCTTAAGACAGACTGTGCACTCCTGAGGAAAATCCTTATGTGTCTATAGGGTAAATTATACATTCATGTCTTTTTAATGGCAGAAAATGAATTTGCCTAAAGGGGCTGTAAAACAGTTGACCTTAAAAGTGGTCGAGTCACCAAATTAATAGACGCTTGTGGATCTTAACAACTGCTAATAGAATTAGAGTGGGACTCACAGGTCCCCTATCAAGACTGTGTGTCCTAATAGGATTACCTGAATAAATAAAGCTATGAATAATAGAAGACATACACATGGCAGTGACCACCGCTAACAAAAACTATCCAGGAAAGACAGAGTGT
>JAUESF010000070.1:13528165-13540154 GCA_032274765.1 Malacoctenus tetranemus | reverse complement strand
AAAACCGATACCTGAAATATATCATATGTTTCATAGATCTGACTGTTTGAAGCCCTGATATGTCAAAGAGTGACAGACAGATAGTTCGTCCAGTCACCTGTCAAACGGTTTTTTCAAAGCGCCCGCCTCTTGCAAGCGATTTTCAAAGGAGCGGCCCCAGATGGAGTTACGGATGCAAATCATCCAGCCGGCCAGGTTAAGACGAGCTAACTATGGCGGCGCCATGATCAAAACCCAGTCTCATCATTCATCTTTCAAATGAGCAGTGCCAGTGAAGACGGTGGTATTTTAGACACACGGCTCGCACGTATCCGCCCGTGTGATTTTTCCCTTCTTCCCTTCATTTCCATCCATCTTCTTCAAACGCCGGCCCCCCTCACAGGGATGCCAGGCCGGCTTGTTAGTCTGATTCTACTCCACCACGGTGTGTGTGATCTGACACGTGCAGTAAACGCACAACAAGATTCAAGGACAACCAGGCACAGATGATGATATCAAGCCACCTCCTGCAGTTTCATGTCTCTGCCATGTTTTTCACGTCATGCAGGATACAACCAGCTTACGCCCGCCTTTCAATGCCTTCTTTTTTCCCCTCACTGCCGCACGTGTCACATAATGTCCCTTCAGAGGATAATCAAGTCCTCTACTGAGATGATAACTCATGTTTCAACGAGAGAGGATGTCATGGGGAATGGCTGCTTCGCTCTGGATCCACAATGGCTTCTCAGTGAGATACCACCTCAGAATCTCGCAATCAAGATGTGCTCGACTGAGTGAAGTCATGTACCGAAAGCTGATTACCTGTGAAAGGGAATGTGGGAAAATGCAAGAATAAGGAAGTATTTTCTTTTCTTCCCACATCAGTGCAAAAGAAAAGTGAATGATTTGAAAAAATGACTACAAATTACCTGCGCCGCACGACTGATGACGCAGTGGGAGGGGCATCAAGGATTCAAAGGAGATGGCTTCTGACACTTGTTGGCATTTAGCAGCGTATGTTCAACCCCATTTCCCCAGCCAGCTCATCAAGAGAGAGACATATTGGAGGAGAGGCTCCGTGCAACAAGCTAATCCGTCTGGATGAAGGGATAATGATGTACTTGCTTGACAAAGAAGCAACAATCCCACAGCAAGTGTAACGACAACAGAATAACAAATGCATGCGGCTCTGAAACCGCGGTTAAAGAGTTTCACTAATGAACCCATTATGAAAGCAAACAGGGATATTTGTGAGGGGCGTGCGGGTACATATCTTCCATCTATTAATACCTAAGTTTGTGTGATAGTCACACATATCATGTTTGATGGAGTAGTTTTCAAAAACAAACCAAGAACTGACTCTCTCATCTATAAAAAAAGGAGAGAAGCTGATTTCAGCGATTCGAAGTGAAAAAAGAGAAAACCTCCCATAAAAAAAGCAGTTTCTTTGATTGGTATCGGCCGGCAAAATGCAAACTTTGGCTAAAGGACTATTGATTTCTCAAAGTTAAGTGTGCTCCCACAGTTGAAGTTTCGGGACGATAAAAATGCGTACGTATTCCTTCAGAGAACACAGAGTTCAGGAATCCCAGCGCTGTTGCTTCGAGGGGGGAAAACGCGCACGCTTTCCTATAATCAGACCTTCAGCCGAGAGTGCAAATCGGCCTCTCGTGAAGTCTTTTCAGTGGTGTGACTGAGACAAATCTGGGAGCTGCTCAACATCACGCTGATTGTGAGGACACTAAATGCTTGCTGGGTGAATTGATAGTTGTCTTTGAGCTCCTGCTTGTCAGTGGTACGACAGCGGAACAAGAAAGGTGTGATTACAGTAACATCTGGAGTCCACGAGTGGTTTCATCCTTCCCAAACTGAAGCCATGAATTTCAACAGCAGGCTATTAAACACCACACAGTATTACTTTCTTGATCGTGAGGAGCTAATGTGAATGTAATCAGTACATAGCAATTTTAGTTTTCTTTTTTTTTGGAGTGGTTTCTTGCTTTGACAGTTCCCCTAAACGAGAAAAAGACTTCAGTTTCAATCAGTGAGGCCAGCGAAGCGGCGAATGCTTAAAAGTCAAGTGAAGATGAATGAAAAGGCACCGACAAGCCCGGAATTTAATAGCTGCCACTCGACGTCATGTCTTATCAGTCATTTTAGCAAACCGGAGGGGATTACACCTTTTGGCATGCAGTATGTGCCAGCCACCGGGCTGGAATACCATCAATGTTAAATGTCAAATGGGAAAGCCTGAAGTGCACATTTAGCTGGCTGAAATCACGGAGAGTTTGACTTTTGATGCATTTTTACAGCTCCACCACGTTCATACAGTGACATACAGTTAATGCCAATAACAGCTGAACATCGGCCGTGTTTTTCTTGTGTTTTTTGCTTCCTTCAATTATCTTCTTTTCCGTCTTGTTAAACTCCCCTGGCCTTCACATGCGCCTATGCATGAAAATATGACTTCTTTCCACCACTGTATGTTCATGCACAACCGCTTCAATGTAAACAGTTGAGTTGGGAACATGTAAACAGATTAAATAGATATAAGATCATAGGCCGATACATGGACGTGTCAGGGTTTCTGCTGCATAGTTACATATGTGAGTGTATCGGCATGTCGGTGGGCAAAAATGTTCTCGCAGGAACTAAGTGAAGTGAGTGTTTATTTTTAGTCTGTGGATGGTGACGAAAAACGGGTGAGAGGAGTGTGCGGTCTGATTTCACACAGTCGTTCCACAGGTCTATAACGTCCAAGCCAATGAACTGCCATTGTCCTGTGAATGCACTCGCGCTCACAGTTTTGATTGTATTCCTTTCTATACAGTCTCATGGGAGGCGCCAATTACACGATAACGCGCGGACGCTTCCTCCGCTCCTCCACGAGACATGTGATGTTCTTTAATTGGGAGCTAACTGAGCCAACAGCACACAGGTGCTGCTGGAGGCACATAATGTGTCATTGTTATCAGCGGCAGCCTGATCAGGCAGAGCAGGGGTCAATTCAGGCACGTGACCAAATCTGACAGCTATTCAGGGACTATTCTGAGGCAGCGCTTCCACTGAGCTTTTAAATGTAACCCAGCTTCGCTCTCCAGCGCTGGATGTATTATTTCTATGTCGTTTTTATGACAAAGAGCACTTCTTTCCTTTTTTGGAGCAACAAATGCTGCTGCTCTTTATATTTTTTATAAACTGAGTGAAAATCAATAGAAGTATGTGAATAATGGATCATGGAAGAGAAACTACTTGTTGATCCGGGCCAAGGGGTGGAAGTCCGGCTCCTCCAAATGGATTAATTCTTTATCTGAAAAGGCAGCGGGAGGAAGTCCTCCCGAGTTGTTGTGTGGAGGCTGAAGTAAATAAACCTTAGAGGGTCCATTGTGTGTCTGCCTGCACGCACTCACCGCACAAGGTCTGTTCGTGAGAGCGCGAGAGGTGTCGAGGCACTCGGCACTTATTCAAACTGTCACTCTGCCCCCATCGGGGTGTGGCTGACCGGCCCGGACCTCGACACGTGTAGAGCAGGGCTACACGCGGCGAGACAAGCGGCGCCGGGCCGACCTCCACCGACAACTTCTCTCCTCGCCTCTGTCGCTTAAAAGCTCTGTTTAAACCCCCACCTCTATCGTCGCCTCCCTGCTCGCATTTCCCTTCAACAAGTCAGAGAGCAGCACTCCGGCTGTTTACGCCGGCATAAACACCGCGCAGCTCTCTTCTTCCTGCCACGCGCCACCATGCACCTTCACACTGTACGTCAACTTTCCTCCGCACGCGTTTTTTTTGTTCGGTCTTCCTTTTTCCTCCTCTCCCTCTGTGATCTACATATTCTCTCTCTGCTTGTCTCACTCGCTGCTGTCGCTTGTCTGTCTCCCGCTGGGAAACCTTCGATGCCGAGGCATCCGGGGAGAGAGAGAGGAGGCGGGGGAGGAGAGAGAGGGAGACAGATAGAGGAGTCTGGGGGCAGACTGAAGGGAGAGGAATGAGGTGGAGGCTGGGGGAGCTGCGACAGGCAGGGTCCTGTTGCTCCAGGGACCGGCGGAGGCGCAGGTGGTCATTTTGCGGAGACAATTTCGAGGATGATTGTGTGCATGATCTGTCGTGCGGGACAAATGTCACAAGGGACACTTTGACCAACAGCGTCTCAATCTGCTGAGCGACGGGGCCGAATTAAGCACCGCGTTGGGTGAAGACCGAAACAAACAGCGGAGATGAGAGTCAATGGGAGTCGCTCAGGACCAGGCTGCGAGCTCGTGAAGGCGGGAAGCTTCAGGCGGTGACATTGAAACAAAGCGGGAGATTGTGTGACGTTGTCAACAGCAGAGAGAGCACAATAAGTATTAAGAGCCGCATCGTGCCGGGGCTGTGAATACGCGTCCTTGGTTATTACCCTGTAAGAATACAACTATTTGACTGCTCTGAACACGGCGGGGACGAGGTTATGAACCAGCAGAACATGTTGTTTGTGGAAGGGGAATGTTTGCTTGCAAAACTAAAAAAAAGTTTACTGTTATTGACACTGACTGAAAGAGTAAACAGAATAAACATTTCTGTGACTGCCTGATGCACAGCCGATTTCAAAAATGGAGGTGTCATGTGGAGGTCTGTTGGATCTGCAAAAACAAAAGTGTGACGTCTGATGTGGTTCTGAGAGAACTTTCTAAAACCTGAAAAAGTCAGCTTGTATATTACTCAGCTACAAGCAACGTCAGGAGTAAAATCCGAATATTTCAGCCTCCAGAGTCTCGATTTGAGTTTTTTTTTCTCTATTCTTTTATGTTCTTAAGCTTGCTGAAACACTGAATTTCTGGGCCAACACAAACACTTCTTGGGAGCAGGACAGGCCGCGATACGCCTTTACTGCATCGTCTGGAAGAACTCGAAGTTAAATCATTTTTGTTACCAGCTGGAGCGATTTTGCTTCGAAAGAGAAACACCTAAAATCAGAAACTGGTAAACCTTCAACGTGTTTATGGCCAAAAACCAAATCACAAAACAAGTGCGCATGCATACAAATTAGAGCGGAGTGAAATAAACTTCTTTTTAAGCCTACGTTGACCTATTTTACAGGGATTTATTACACGTTTAAGAGAGCGATTGGGGCGTCTCAGACATCGTGCGAAGCCTTGGAGGTTTTCTATAATTTGAGCATGTAAAGCTTTTAACTGGGGAAGTATTTGTTGCTACAAATCCTCAAAGAGCAACAACAAAAAAAGGTAAAATCACTTCGGGTCACAAGTTATCTACAGAACAGATGTTTAAACAGCTGCTGTGTGGTCCTTATTCAACTGGATGCCCACCTCCAGTGACCTAACATCAGCGCGCTGTGGATAAGTTGACCTCGGATGCATCATTTCTCACCCCTTGCAGGCTGCAACACCGCGGTGCGTAAAGTACAAGCGTGCATACATGCATTAGTCAGGGAAGAAAAAAGGGGAGATATTAGAAGTGCGACTGTAAAAGTATTGTGTCTGGACGGAGTGGATTTACCGCCCGCGTTGGGATAAGAGCATCCCTGGCCGCCCGGGGAAACACACGATGACACGGCTAATTCATCTCCGCAGCGTCGTGACAGCTGCGCGAGGGAGCGTTTGGGAAAGGCGAGATGGTTCTGATGAACGACTTTCAGGCTACGGCAGCTAGCTATGGCAAACAGTCTCCCAGTCCCCACGGGCCTGGTGCCTCCGATTTGCCGCTCAGGGGGGGAAATGAATGAATGGGCCTTTGTGAAATAAATGGTGCCTTTCTATGTGACATTTACAAATGATTCCTTCTTGTAAAACTAAATCCGTCCATTTGTTTTATTAGTTGTGGAGGTGAGTTCTCCCCGTGCCGCTGCCCACCGTTATGTGGATGTCTGGAGCACATGCACTAAACGTGATTTAGGACATGTATTATTGGGGGGGCTTCTGTGATTTTTAGAGCGACCCAAGATTGTGTGCAATATATCTAAAAAAACACCAACAAAAACTGGCATTTCTATACAAATACACACCAAAGAAAACGCTTCATGAAAGATGCAGTCAGTGGTTTTGTACAAGCTTTATTTTTGCTTTTATTGTGAAGGCTGAAATGTACTTATTCCTCACTGCAGCTAGTTTTTGTGCAGACGGCCGGTCAGCTCATCTATGGATGATGGATGACCCACACAAAACTCAAACGCGGCACTGTGCCAGTGTCAGTCTCAGCCTGTCTCAGCACTCACCTGCACTTTCCTTTTTAACATCCTTTTTCTTTGAAAGTGACTTTTACACAGTGAACCAACACAGAAATGGGTAAGAAGTTGTAACTTTTTATATCTAACGATAATATGTATTTAGCTGTTCTATCTTAATCTGCTGTTGTGACCTTTCTATTAATTCTCAAAGGGAAATTAGGTTATCAATTCAACACAATGACTGAAGACGATTGTTTTTTTCCTGCTGATGTTACGGAGCGACGGCTGTAAGTCAAAGACTCTAATGAAACTAAGTGAAAATCCATAACCTGTTAGATGTCTCGTAAATTAAACCGGCCCCATCCAATCCCCCGCAAATTAAAAAACCCGCAGTGGCCTTTCAGATAAAAGGGCTAATAGCCGTTCACTTCTACCACTGACACATAAATGCCATAAGCAGCTCACGAAAAAGAAAGAGCACCAACATAAAATGCCTCAATGTGCACACTTTGTAAGCAACATTGTTCCCTTTTTATTTCTTGCAGTGGAGAACTGAGACTGAGTGTGTCTCAATCCCCGAAACAGAAACTTCAGCTTCATTTGGAAACATCTTGAAACTTGTAACAGAGAAGTGGTTCAGGGAATCAGTGCAGCAGATAAGTGGAGGAAAAAAAACAACTTTGAAGTGATGATAAAAGCACAAAAGTTGTCAAGCAAACTCAGTTATGCAATTAACAAAATAATTGTCACTACTTTTTCCTCTTTGAAAAATCCATTTCGGTGGTTCTATTCAGCGACTTAGAAAAAAAATCACTATCTTGTCTTTTTTTTGTAACTTGCCAAAGTACTTTGTCGACTCAAGAGTCCCTGTAAAATTTGTGTGCTAACTTTGCTGCTTTTTCTTCACACTTTGAAGCATTTATCAGAAATAAGCAGGAATCAGCTACACAGTCAAATATAGGGATGTGGAGTTTTTTCAACCAGTGAGATACTCACAATACCTATATCTCTACTTCATTAATTTCTATATATACACAGAGTAAGAAACTGTCACTAACAAGCTAATTAGTCACCGTCATCGAGCAGATACAATGTTAAGCCATGTGAACATACACGGCCGTATATACTTTTGGATACAGGTCCAACATATAAGTTTGTTCTCCTTGTCAATGAATATGTTCTCCACTGAATACAAAAGGTACAGTTGATTAAACTGCTCGAAATAGGTGGCGGGTGTGTGTGTGTTTGTGTTGCGCTTCATGTCAGAGAGACGTCCGACGTGCAGGGGAAAGCAGGACTAACGAAGGAGGGTCGATCTCTGACCGACTGGCTGCCAACTCCTCAGGAAAACTGACAACACGTACCTGCGCGCACACACACGTGCACGCACGCTCGTACGCACGCACATAAGGGGGGGGGAAGAGCAGCCAGACGAGAGAAACACAGTGGAGAGCTGCATGGTGGGCTGCACATAAATGGATGTTTCATTTTGATTTCATTTTGGTCTGCGGGATAATGGTCCCTCTGGAGACACATTTACCAAAAGCAATATGATGGCTGCTGCCTTCCATCACAGCTTATGCTATGTTGTGTGAATGTGTGTGTGCACAAAGGGGAAAGCAAACACGCTGGTTAATTGCTGCACTGATTTATTTGCTTTTTTTGGGGTCATAATAACTCCTGGTCAGAGGTTGGCTGAACAGTGAGGCTCTGATATGAATGCCTGGATTGAAGAAGGTGGAGGTCTGAATCAACAGGGCGCATCCTCCCACTGCTCTCGCTCATTCTCTCGCTGTACGCGACTTCGGCGAACCGTATTGGAGTTAAGATTTGCATCAGCAGCGCTTATTAGGTTGTGGCGCTGAATAATGAGATCAACCCCTCTCGTGGTGCTGCCCGAAGGCAACGGCACGAGAGCTGGGACGAAACAACAACCGCTCAATCAACGGGGCCTTCGACGAGCCGGCGCGTCGCAGCCTGTCCCCAGTTTGGAGCTCGTTTAACATCGAAGGAATTTGGCCGCTGCTCTGGTTCAAAGTGTCTGAGCAGATTTGACTTGTGGAGGACACAGGCTGTTGTTTAAAGCGACAAAACCTGCAAAATATTCTTGGAACGAACCATCTCAAAGCCTGGAACGATCGTCAACGAACCCTGAGACTCAGTGTCATTTGTTTTCCCGTCACAACGTCGGTTTTCTTTACATGCAGAAATGCACCTGTGGGTGCAGTGGAGGGGAATAAGAGGCTTTCGCTGTCTGTACTCAGAGCAAGTGTGTATCTGCTAATTAGCGAATTTAGGGAAGATTTGTGTTTCCTGTTCCAAGTGACTTCACAACACCTTCACGCAGCAGGGCTGAACATACTGTAACCACTTGGCTCGGCTTGCCGAACTCTCCTTCTCAGCTCTGATTGAGTTTGATTGAAGGAGAACTGTGACTATTTTTCTTTTTATGCTTCTCTGGGAAGTCGTTTGCTCCCAGCCTGCTGACAGGAGAGTGATTACAGAAATTACGACTCTTTAAAATCGGTCGCGAGAGTATTTACGACTGTTGGAAACAGCACAGGGAGGTAGCGGTTCGCATTCTCGCCTTAAAGGGGGAACAAAACCAGCCACCTAATCCAATGACATGCCCATCAAGTGTTTTTGTGTATGCATGTGATTGCCTGTCACTCTGTCTCGGTAACTTGTCTCTTGACTAAAATTGGCTTCAGTTCCCCGCTGGATAAATTATACGAGTGTATTTCTACGCACAATTCAGGGGACATGATGGCCCAAAGTGCCCCAAAGCAGTTAAAGCAAAATACTGGATAAACTTTTACTTTTTTGGCCGCCGACCTTTCATAACCACAACCAAAAATGCAGTTTTCTGTGTGTCTGCATGTAAATTCAGTTTCCGTTGATAGTTAGTGAGTTTATATCGAGCTTTTCAGGACAGTCAAAAACACTCACATTGGACGCACGATGCGTTCGCTCTCACATTCACACATTGTTCACTGTCTGTTCGGGATTCTTCTGCTCACTTGAGGCCAAACACTTTTGACGGCTCAGTTTGGTTTGACCTCTGGTCCAAACGCTAATAATTCACTGAGGACGTAATGACTGGAAGGTGTGTTGGTACTTCACAATATCTGACTGGCATCACACAGGCAGAGAACAAGGTCACACATACTTCTCTTTATGTGACAAAAAAGGGGAAAAAAAAGCTCAAAAAATAGTTTTCAATAACGATCGAGCAAAAATGTGTTTGATTTTAAACACCAATGAAGGTGAGTGGAGCGTTGCTGTTATTTAATTCGGGTGACTTTCAGTTTCATGACTGTGAAGTACTCTGAATCACTTTGGAAGTCTCCACGAATTCGAGAACCCAAACCTGGACGGATGAGACCTGCGTCTCCGTGTCCTCACACACACACTCACGGGTGCACGGCGTACACGTGAGGTTAGGCGTCCTGCTGATTCTACACTCTGCGACAGAGAGCCACACGCTTCCTAATGGAGTCCTGCTGACCACGACAGACGCAGCCATCCATGAAACCCAGCAGAAGGGGGGTGGGGTGGGGGGGGGGGAGGAGGGAGGAGGTCTTTTAACACCAGTTTGGACACAAACACTCTTTACTCTATCGGGACTCTTCCTCACTGCACCAACATACCGACAACACCTACTGTGAAAATACAACACATGTGTACGACTCAAGATACTTCAAAAGTTTTTGAGGCTTTAACACAACTCTAGATGTGTGTCTCTGGATTCACATTTGCAAACAGAATCATGGATTTCGTATAAGATGGAGAAAAAGTTTCAGGTATGAGAGAATCCACCGAGTCCATCGCTCCTAAAGAGCGTCCTGGCTCTCCTCTCTGCTCCTGCGAACATCCATTCTGCCATTTTCAAGCCAAACGTTTAATTTCCTGCAGTAGTATTAAGTACAACGAGCAATCCTGTAGGAAGCCATTAAGGTCTCCTCATCAGCCTAATTAGCTTTTTGCAAGTGGCCGTTGGCCCCATATAGGACACTTGTCATATGTCTTATTCATATATAATTGCTGGAACAAGACTGCGGTTTCCCTCATTTCGGCATCATTAAGCGACATCCATCTTCGTCCCAGAGTGAAAGTCTGAAGTTCTCCCCTTGTATTTGTGACACTTTTGCGACAAATTAGCGGTTGTGTGATGAAGGGCCAGCCGATATTGAGGGGAAGGCCGGCCGCTGTCCAGTTTGAAATGACCGCCGGGAGTCGTCCTGACAGCGAGTGAAGGGCTGCTGCACTGTTTTTTGCCACATCGCTCCCGAAGAAGACTGATGAAAGCTTTAATTAAATGGGCGAATTTGAAAAACACTGATCCATCATTCGGATGGATAGCGATAGGACACAGTGACACAGTGTTTTTATGCTGCTGGACTGGAGTTCAAAAACAGAGAGTGGGATCTAAAGAAAGAGAGGAAGAGAGAGAGAGGGAGAGACAGTGGGAGAGATTAAATGAAAGGGCGGTGTCTGCCAAGGCAGTTCACACTGAACAAATCTCTGCTAATGTTTGATTTGTAATATTTATTTTTTGATCCCCACAACACACAAATAGAGTTTAATCCCTTGGGGAAACGGCTCTTTGACAAAATGCAGACTCTGTGTCTCCACCGGCAGCTGCTCGGCTTTGACACGATGCTTTAAATGGATAGTGGTCACTGCAGCTCGGAGGCTCTGATTTTCCACTGTAGTGAGAATCAAAGAGTTCTTTTTAAAGACGGGATTAAGCATATTTCTCAGTGATTTCATGTAAGCAAACAGGACAAAAAAAGAAAAAAAAGCAATGCAGCATGCCAGTGCCAAAATCTCCCCCCCAAAAACAGGGCTGGTCGAGGTTCTGAAATTATTGTGTCACACTGCCCCCTTGTGATCAGCGTTTGATATGAGTCCTTGCCAACAAAAGAGAAATTACACAAGCTGGCACAGCAAAATTAATAGCTGGAAAGCCTTAAAAACAAAGTGGAATCAAGATAAGCGTCGGTGCCAATTTAACTAATGAGATAATCAGACTGCATAACATGAAAAACGAGAAGAGACGCCTCTCTGCAGTGAATTGAATGCAGTGTGATTTATCGGGAGGGAATGCGAAATTCAAATCATTCTTTAAAGCTTTATAATTGTGATGAATTGTTTCTGTGCATGAAGGGGGATCATTCCAACATCCCCATGTGAAAACAGCTAATAATGGCCCAGGAGGTGAAAGAAAATCATGGAGACAGCGATCTGTAGCTGAGTGTTGGCGTAAATATTTAATGTCCTTGCGCTGCCACCTCATAAAGAGGGAAAGCTTTTTCAAACTCAGAGAGTCTAATGACCACTTTCACACTGAAGCAGCTCTCATGCACACTCAGACCGAAACCTCAGAATCATTTTCTTTTTTATCAGCACCGTTTGCCGATACGACACGGCAGGAAAAAATATGGTCGCGATCAAAGTCATCAGACTGTTTAATGTGCAAAATGTGAAAGAGAAGCCTGCTTTTTGTGCAATGTATACAAATCCTGTATAGCGAACAATAAGCACTTCAAAAGAGTGAAATCTACTTCATAAGATTTTGTTTATTCGCAGTGTCTGATTTCCTGTACCAAGTAAATTTTCCCACAAAACAAAAATGTAAAATTCCATTCAACTGTCATTCAATGAAGTTATCTCTTGAGAGGTTGCATGTTCTCCCTGAGCGTTCAGAGCCTTCCTTCGGCTTCTCACAAGGATCCAAACACATATTTATCAAGTTAACTGGTGTCTGTGAGTTGCATGCGTTGGTGTAAGCTTGTGCAGCTCTTTGTGTTCGTGCTGAGACAGGTCGACAGCCTTTCACACAGGAGT
>JAUESF010000070.1:13491839-13509311 GCA_032274765.1 Malacoctenus tetranemus | reverse complement strand
CGTCAGCGCCATCGCTGAGCAGTGTGTGATGTCACTGCATTTATAATGCTTTACACATGCTTGCAGGTCTAAAGTCGTCCTCTTTCACTGACAGAAAGATTAATGTGAGTGAAACCTGAAAGTCACACTAAAGACAGTAAAAACTTCTGTCCTGTGAGTTTAAGTTACTGTTTGATTGTCTGTAGTCACCTCCACACCTAACTGACAGAAAACAGCAACTATGGGATGAAATAAGTCTGCAAAATGAAAAGAAACATTGCTTTTATTCATTTAAATCGAATGTCACTGGAAAAACAAACTATAAATGACAACCAACTGAAGGTGGAGGGACCAACGGAGTGAAAACAAGAGTGAGAAGTTCTGTTTTGACTCACAAATCATAAAAAAAGTCATCATGGTTTGTTCTCTGTGATTCTGTTGAGTCATGATGGTCTTACAGTTCGTTCACTTTCTCAACACTGTGCTGACGTCGTATCGATGCGTTTGTGCTGCGGCGTCCCGTCCAAGTTTTTCTTTTATGAAGTTCCTGAGAATGTCCTAAAGAATTAATGTGACGTTTATTACTTCACATTTACCTCTTCAGCCTCTAATCACTTGTAGATGGTGAAAAGATTAGAGAGCCATCAACCAGTGAAGATTAGGATCCGGACAGGGCCTGACAGCGGGGCTCACTATACGAGATTTACCATTTCCTCGCACCAAATAAGGGCCCCGGTTGCTGATTAGAAGGGGGCAAAATCAATACGCCCTCCTGGTTCCCATGCTCAGCTGGAGCACCAGGCACTGAAAAAGGGTCAATGATTTAGCACGCTGCTCGCTGACGGAAATTAATAAACATGAGAGAGAGGGGGGAGGAGGCCTGTGCTGTGGCATGTATGGCGTTTACATCAGAAAGGTGAGAATGATGAGGAAAGTTAATTCAGCGAGCTGAGATAGTGAACGGCGAGAGACTGAAGGTCACTTCTGCGCTGCTATTGCGCCGTCATCCCACTCGCTCCTTTTTTTCCGTTTCATTCTCGCGGCGTCTCACTTTTTCCGCCTTTGCCTGAAGGAGCTTTTCGTAAATACGGAGTCAATTCTCTTCACCCAACACGGATGCCTATATCTCCAAACATGCGTGTTTCGCTTTTGATTCACAGATCCGAAGCCTCTCGAGGCGCGGGAAAAAAGAAAAGAGATGCACCATATGTGAGGATTTACATGAGGGGGAGAGAACACAATCAGACCTATTAGAAAAAAAGAGAAGCATCGCTCGCCAAGTAAACCCACATGGCGCCTACATCAACAACAGGCAGTCATTAAACTATGTCCTGAGGAGGTGCAGTGACAGCTTCGAGTAGTTTGGTATTATAACACCATGCCCAATTTACAAGCCCGATATTTGCATCAGAGGCAGGGGAATTCCTCAGTGAAAACGCAGCTTAGGGACGAGAAGCATCTTCTGCTATCTGACTGATAAGGACAGAAACACTTGCATCTCCCCTGTAGTTTTTTTTTCTCTCTTTCTGAGTTTCTTTTTTTTCCCTGCCTCTAGTGTAAGCTCCTTATACCGTCTGTCTTTCTTTTTCCTCCCATTAAATAATGGATCTGAGAGCTGAGATCGTTCACGTGTTTATACTTTATTCCGTTTTTACTGATTCAGGCTTTATGTAGATTTTTATTTAGCCAGCCGTACCCTGGAGAAACAAGAGCTGCCATTAAGTGGACACTGGTCCTTCTGTGAGAAATCAACTGATTGCACTTGCGCGCACTTTTAGACACTTCACCGGAGGGACATAAATCCTGCCTATAAGGGACGGTGCGTCAGTCCTCTTTGATAAATGCTGCAGGCAGCTACCTGGCTGGATGATGTGAATTCAAAAGAGGGAAGAGGACATACTGTACACGGAGCCTCAGGTTCATTAGGACTCCAGGAAGCTGGATAATATGGAGAGAAGCCGGCTGAAATATAAATTTAACCAAAGGAAAAACCCGAGCATGTTTTCCATCAGGCAGCGTAAAGCCAGTGCTAACCACCAACTTTCAAGTGAATGACTCTGGGAAGCTACTTTGATGTAGCTCACAAGATGCCAGTAATGAGGAGGTTGACTTTGCTCTCGCTGGAGCTCCCACTTTCCACCCCCCCCCCCCAAAAAAAACCTCCTCTCCTCTTTGAATTAAATGATTGCTACTCAGTGTGCTGATAACGCGGTGCGTTTGTGGATCCTGCTCGTCCCTTCCCTGCCGAACTCCAGCAGGCACTGTTTGAATTTGGGGGTCACATTAGCCTCCCGCTAATGACCGAGTGCCCCCCCCTTCCCATCCTCCCCACCTCCCCACCCCACCAGCTGGGAGAATCTGTGAAGTGAAAGTAAATAAGCCATCATCCATGCCAACAGACACACAAAAAAACCCCAACAGAGCTGCACTTGACCCAACTCTTCACATAAACACGTGACGCTGAGCTGCGCAGACTGGAAACCACAGATGAACTCTGCTGAGGTCCGAGTGATCGACACCAAACTGTGTGAGCTTTCAGGCCACTTTCTGCAGTTTCTGCCAGTTTTAAAGTTCAAACACACAGTTTTTTACACAGAGCAACAAATTAATGTGATTTCTTTCCCCAGTTTATGTCATTCACCGAAGAAATTGTGATGGATCCAAAAATTAAAATAAAGCAATTCATTAGAACTTGTGTTTCAATTAAAATCAGTTTTCTCAGAGTTCAAACAGAAAAATATTTCTGGAAATTTCAACAAGTTACAGAAAGTTTTCAGGCCCAAAAACTGAACCCGAGTTGCTACAATATTTTCTTATGTTTGAGAACGATGGATGATGAAAGAAAACCAGAACAGAGCTCAAAAAAAAGAAAGTATAATTGTTGACAGCGCTCCAACAGTCTAACAGTTGAACTTGCTAATTGTGTTCATCTTTGCAGTGAATACATTCACACGTGTGAAGCTTTGTGTGTGAGTAACAGGTTCCCTCATGCAGCTGAACGTATTAAATAAATAGCGTGAAAGTGTCTCATATAATCTCCCACAACAGGGATCCTCAACTCCAATTTCCTCTGAGAGCGAAAATTCAAGGCTTCATTGATGAAGCTGACATTAGCAGTCGGGTCTGGCTGGAGTGAAACACGTCTTTATTTGGAATATAAGATATTTTCAGCTCTTTACTGGAAACACTCGTCGTAAGGTGTAATTTGAAAAGGTGTCATTATCGTAAGCCAGGTTACAACTGACTGCTCCTGCTCAGTTAATTAACACTATAAAACACGAACCGATGCAACAAAAAATATATACATATTGACAAGCAAACTTCTCATTTTTTCCCTATAACTCTCATTTTTCATTGTAGTTTCTTTGTTTCATTTTATCAAGAGGCAGATAGCATTCTTTCCCTTTAAATTAGTCTTTTTTCCCCCTCCTTTTTTATGCCTGGCTGTGTCAGATGTGGGTCACTTCCTGGAATAGGCACCATCAGTCATCCCACAATAAATAGCAGCAATTCAGATTTGAGCTGGAGAGATTATAGCGCAAATACGGCCAACAAACCAGAGATACCATCATGCAGCTAGCTTGGATTGCAAATGTGGTAGTAAATAGATTAAGAGACTATCAACAGCAGCCAGTTAGAAATGCTTAAAAGGCTTGAAAAAAAAAAAAAGACAATTCATTGCTAATGAGAGCAAATTGTGGTCATATTTTTAGATGAAACAGATATGAAGGCCTTTCGTTCTCCTCTGGTTAATTGTGGATTTTCACAGAGATAAAATAAAACAACCGACACCTCAAAAAGCCAAAGTTATTCTCTCCTGCCCAAGAGTGGTGCCGTGAGAGGAAGTCAAAGACTGTGATTAAACAGAAACACAGTAATTGATATTCCTCGCAGGACCTCAAGACGCTGCCAGAAGAGAGATGGGGAAAGACGGAGAAGAGGGGGGAAAACGGAAATGTATTACTCAACGTCAGTAATGACCATAAACATATAAATCATGGGGAACTGAGGCTGTTACTGGGAAAATGAATCAGGCACCGCTATGAAGGGGAAGGTTGAAGGCGATGCATGAGGGATGACGGCAGGCATGGAGGAGCAGAAGTGAGGAAATGAGGGGAGAAACTCGGCAGGCTCAGAGCAACATGGCAGCGCGGCGCGTCCACTGGTGTTTTGTCACAACTCACTTATAATTACCCACACGTACGGCGACCGCGATCCTCCCCGTGACCGGCGCTCGACGCTTGATGGACTGAACCTTGGGTGGATTCTCTTTCTCGCGTTCTTTTGACACACCGCGACACAATCCCGCACCTTCTACATGTTGTTATGGAGTGACAGCCGTGTGCCGCTGCTGGAGACACGGAGACAGACTCGGGATCAGTTCAGCCAGTCGGGCAGTGGCGGCCCGCAGCGAATCAATCACGATTACCTGGCTTAAAAAAATAGATCAATGCTGTTAATGACCCGCGTGACTTTGTCTTGATTTACACGGAAAAAAAACCACAAGGACACGAACACAGTGGGCCGACACAGCATATCTGCTCCTCTGTATGTATTCACATCCACAACACAGATGACAGGCCATTATAGTAATGGCCTGTCATCTGTGTGCTGTACAGTAATCATTTGCTGGAGTTATGCAAGTAATTTATTGATATAACCCCAAAAACGATTCATGTCTTTATTAATCTGAGTGCTTCAGGTAAGTGTTTGATTTAGGATTTGATCCTTTCTCGAAAAAAAATGTCAGAAAAGTGTTAAAACTGCCCTTAATGGTCGACATTAACTTTGATCATCTATGAAAAGCAATTATAGGACAGTTTTTTAATCATTATTAGAAAGCGTCCTACCATTTTCAAATATCAGATTATTAGTTTTTTATGCCATCAAACAAGGATATAAATAGGAAATTGTGGAAAAGCTGCAATTAAAGTGTCACTAAACCATATTTTAACAGCTTGTTTTGTCCTCATTATACCAACAGAGGGAAAAAAGGGAAAAGCAGAAAATTCGCACATTATTGCTTAAGTCAAATTACTTTCCATTTATCAAAATACAGCGTTCAACAACACCCACCCCCGTAATCCTTATCATTAGGTCCTTTTAATTTCAATGGCAACATGCAAATCAGGAAGGCACGTAATTATTGCCAAATCATTAGCATTGGCGTGCATAAGCTCCAATGTGAAATATTGATATCAGCCTGAAATTAATGTTTCTGTCAGTACGTCAGGCCAATCGAACAATGCTTTAATTATGCTTCAACAGTGGAGTCATTATATGAAATAGGTCAAATTTGTTTGTTGCCGTCTTCAGGATTGTCTCAGGAAGAACGTTGTTCTTGTCTCAGAAGAATGAAAAAACAATGGTTTTACTGAAACAATGTCCCATAGAAGAAGCTATGAGGCTGTTTTTATAAACTTTACAAGTTAACATGTGTTTGGAGACTCAGAAGAGTTAAACAATTTTGCACGTAAGAAAAAATGAAGAAAATTAGTGGGAAAAAAAGGACCAAAATGCAGAAGCTGAGGTCAAACCCAAAGTGATTTTTGATGAAGACGAAACGTCAAAAACTGAGTGAAAACACGGCAGAAAACCAAAAAAGCCAAACCAAACATCTGAACAGGAAACCTCATGAAGCAGACCAAAGCACTTAACAACGAGACAAGGACAGAGTGGGGTGTATATATATACACACACGAGGCGATGGGATTTAATGGGACGCAGGTGGGAACAATCCTGGTTCACAATGAAGTGAGGAACATGAAGGATGGAGCAGCAACGCGCTCGAGTTTGAGGAAGGAGGTGCACAAAAGAAACAGAGCAGAAACTGGAAATACGAAACAAAAGTGGAAAAATATACACGATAGACGATGTGTGTGGTATGACATCGAACACATAATTTAAAAATGGTGTAAGAAGAGAAGGGCCAGACTGGCTACAATTACTGTGTCTGTTTTGACCGAAACAACCACTCAGTTAATAGGAGGCATGCAGCAAAAAATAATGAAATTACAGAATGTCAAACTTTGGAGCTTTTGGGTAACAGCAGCAGAAATAAGACAGTAAATGAAAATGAATTTATAGCAGCACACAGATATTAGATAGCAGAAGAAGAGGAAAAAGCCCTTTTCTTTCTGGAACCCCCAGCATTATTTTCTCACTGCACTCAAACGCCCTCAACCGTCACCGGCCTTCAATCCAGCACAGCACCTTTGGGAGGTGGTGAAATGTGAAATTGACATCATGGATATGCAGCTGACAATTCTGCGACTGTGTGATGTTATCATCCAGCATGGAGCCTAATCTCCGAGGAGTGTTTGCAGCATGCCATGAAAAATTAAAGCAGTTCTGAGGACAAATGAGGTGGACGAGCAAGGTGTAGCTCACAGTGTGCTTTCTTCCTCCTTTTACTAGCCTGGACTGACTCGTGCTAAACAGAAAATAGACAATTTAATACAAACAGTTGGCTTTCATGCAGATATCTAGTTAGAATGCCTTTTGGAACTGAAAGTTGTCTGTCATTTCAAAATTCGCCTCGTCGTGTCAAGGCTATCGAGCCTTCCTCACATTGTTACATAGGATTGATTCCAGCCAATCACTCAGATGAAGCTGGTATAAAAGATAGATGGACCGTGACTTGTCATCCCGCGCTTCTTAGTAACAAAAGCGTTAAAAACAGTGTTAAAAACAGTCCCTGCTGCACCTCGGCTAACGAATGCCGAGTGAGGCGCGACGGCTCAGGTTAGGTATGTTACGACAGCCGGCAAATATGTAGCGCAGCGAATGTGACACCGCGATCTCCGGCATCTCGGAGGAGACTCAACCCTCAGGGCAGAGCAGCCCACAAAAAAAAAATGCCAACAGGACAGAAAAAAAAAGTGCTTCAGGCTTGAAAGTCGTGTTTGATGTTGACAGCTGATGTGACGAGACTTGGAAGCCGCAGGTTTTTTTTCCTTCTTCTTCTACAAGACAGTTTCCAAATGAGCAAAGCCAAACAGTCAGCAACTTCAACAGACAGCCAGCAAAGAGTCCTCAGATATGCTCTTTGTTGCAGCGAGTTATTTAAATCAGGTGTGAAAGACGCATTACACGAGTAGGGAGCGTAATGAGTTCGCAGGCTGCCCTGAAGTTGCCCATTGTCTTTAAGGTTCGCAGGCAGTCGTCTCGCTACCTCACGCAAGTTCCCAGCAGGTGCGACGGCAGCGTAATAAAACAGCAGTGATCCATTTATTCAGCTTCATAACCTGCATTGTTTCACACACTTTTCTTCAGCTCGTACAGCTCCTTAAATAAACACCAAGGTCTTTAAAGAATATCAACAAGTCAACGAGAATACAGACTTTAATATCAGCAACAAACATTTGGTTTGCTTTGCTTCTTTTAGTGTTGCAGGGCAGAGAAAATATAGTACACATTAAAGTTTTTTTACTTAACTCTGAACGTTGTAATGTTTACTTTATAGACTCAAACCAAAACACCTGAGATGTTTTTTTTTTCTCCCAGCAGCAGATATGAATGCAACAGTCCAGTAGGTGTGAACATGCTTGACCCTCATTTTAAACTCGAGGCAACATCAAGAAGCCCCTAATTCAATGGACTTTGCACACTTTCCATCAAAGCCCCTCATATCACGGCCAGAGGTCAGGCTTACAAACGGAGGAGTAAAACAGCAGGTACAAACTTGAGACAAACTACCTCATTTGTCGCCCCCCACCGGTGCCAGTTTTACAGTGTTAAAGCGTGCAGCGTTGCGTCCTCCTCTTAAAAATTAGCCGCCCTGCTCGCAGGACAGAAACAGAAACTTGCCTCCCTCGCCGTCGGCTACAAAGACAAGCTGAGGTAAAAAATATTCTGGGCGTTAAAGTTAGAAATATGACCGTTTCTCACATCACTGACACCATAATTTTATGTGGTGCTGATATATTGGAGCTGACAGGGAAATCAGAGTTGAGGCGCGAGTATATTTTTCCCACCAAGCTTCTCGATAAATTCAAGCCGGGAGAAGCTCTTCCTGGAGGAAATCTGTTATTCTTCATTTTTCACTCTTATGTTGACTTCTTTCCCCCTCTTTTGGATTTCAACACATCTGGAACTGTCTTTTTAAATTCCTCCCTCACTCATCCAACCACCAACAGGCACATCTGCTCAGTTTCCTTTTTTCTTTTTCACCCCTCACACGCCTGCGTCTAATTTGAACCCCACCCAAGGGACCCTGCTCTCCAGATTGATAACTGGCCATTCATGGCTATGGCTATTTCTCTCTCTCTCTCTCTCTCTCTCTCTCTCGCTCGCTCACAGAGGTTGTGTTTGGATCGGTCTTCTCTTCTTCCATCTCCTGCAGTTGTTGTTTTTAATAGAAAGCCCCCTGTGGCTAAACTTCCTCATTAGCTGTCCTGTGGAGTAGCACAGCACAACTATACCTGCATCAATATGTCTCCATTTAGCCTTCTCCCTGGCTGCCTGCAAGCCTCACAGCCAACCCATCACTCGGTCTCACCCCACTAACCACAGGTGCTGATACACATCTTTATTTTGTACACATGCTCCAAAGTGTATATATACAAACACATACGCATGCATAACCATGTATATATACATCGAGAGAGTTCACAGTTAAAGTAGCTGGCGGTTTCTGACACCAGCCTCCAAAATGTTATACATGTACTTTGAATTCTGAGCGCAACTAAAGAGCAACTTTGAAGCGAGCAAAACCAAACAAATCCATATGTCTGTACGGCACCGCTCGGAGATAGGGACACGAGCAGGATGGTAATCAGAGTGTGTAGACGTACTTTTAACAGGATGGCTTGTGGTTCACCTGAGAACAAGATAAGCCTAATCCACGTTCACACGGCGAGCGACGCGACCCTCAAGCCAAAAGAAAAGCCCGTTTGGGTTTTTTTTTCTAATAAAGCTACATGAGCGTGGAAAATCCAAGCGAGTGTTCCACTGAGGCTCTTGGCTTAAACGCTGATCGACCAAAACATTAAGACTACACGCTTGATTTCTTTCAGGCTCCGAGAGACGTCTGAGGATGTGCTGTAAAGTCTGGCATCAAAACATGAACAACAGAAGCTTTTAGTCACACGTCGAGGCCTCGGTGACGGATACTGACGACTGCAGACCAGGAACATGCCGCAGGACTTTTGGAGACTGTCTCACCCAGTCATCTCGCCATCACAATTTGGCCCTCAAACTGAATGAAGGGTCATTTTCTGCTAAACTATCGTATCAACTTTGAAGACCAAATTTTCAATTGCAGACATCACGAAGCAATCGTGAAAACGCCACAGCGACACCACCGTACTGAACTCTATTCGAAGAGTTTCTCTTCATACAAGAGGATTTTTATAAACACCAGATAATGTCTGGTTTCTCACGCTCACATCAACTTCTTTCATTGGATCTCTGAGGGGATTTGTGTGTTTGGAAAAAATATGTATCAAAACAAACTTCCAATTTAGACACACCTCATGTCAGTACTTCTAAGTGGTTTGTTCTATTGAGAATACAACCAATCAATAAATGAACAGAAAAACACAAGGGCATCACATCAAACTTCTTTTGCAATGTTTTTGCACTGAAAATATCACATGATGAATATTTCTGATCATATGTAGTAGGCTTGTCATGTCTGTTTAACAACTGACCTGGGATCTGCTGTTGCGGCTGCGGATTCCACCTAAACATGTGTCGCTTTTCATATCGTCAGATTAGATCGTTGACTTTAACTATATCGTCTCGTGTTGACAGGCGTGCTGGAGAAAAAAAGAGGCGTCTATATTTAGATATTTTATACGGTTTAAGCTGAGGCACCAAGCTAAAGGCACCTTGTGCTCTTTGGTCGAACATCACACTTCCATTATACATCATGACATTATGAAGGCAGTAAAATTTAATATCCCGGTACATAAGACCTGTGGGTGACTCATCCTCCTATTATTTGGAAGCACAAAATTTAATGTGATCCTTTGAGTCATGCTTGAATGTGACTCAGTCAGTTAGCCGCTTCGACAAATGAGCAACACTTTTCCCGGTAAGCTCTGTTCTTTCCCCAATCCGAGCTACATCTCACAAATAATGTTTTATTAATTTCTGGGATTTGCCTATCGAGTTTCTGCACCGGCGTGCTTTAACCTTATTACGCGACTAATGAGGTGAAAATTTACTTCTCAATGAAGCTGCGGAGAGCACCTCGCTGGGATAAAACCAGCGAATCACTCCTACCTTTGCATGGCTGTAATGATGGCAGTTACATTAGCCAGGGACAGATTCTCCAGATTGCTTTGGAAGGGGTATGGAAATGAGCCTCGGTGCGACTTTACTTTCTCCGTCTTTGATGTGCGATAGCACAAACAGGTCTGCTTGTGTTTTATTACAGCTGGCACACAAAGAGACGGCTGAGGGGAGGGGGGAAGAAGGGGGGGGGGTGATGAAGAAATATCTGTGATGAAGTCTTCCTCGGGTTGCTGAGCACGCGCTAACCTATCTGATGAGCATCGTGCATTTATGCGATCTCGGGGGGTTGGGGGTGGGTGGAGGAGGCTCGTCGCGCTCTTTATCATGCATGCGCTAAGGCAGGGAAGCCTCTGGGTGCAAGGTTTCAACTTCAGGAGGGAATAAGTGACATTCAGCTATGTGGAAAAACTAATTGGCCTTAACCACTTTCTTTTAACTGGAGTACACCACGAGTGCGGCACTGGGGTAACGGCTCCATCTTTTCTTTTTTCGCCAGCGACGGCTTGCAGTTTGATACGGAGTCTTTCAGCTCACCCACTCCATTAGTGACACGTGTCTGCTTTGTGCCTCTCCAAAGACTGATTCACAATTAACTGAAGGCCGATCAAACAACAAAAAAAAAGGAGCCCCCCCCCCGCTGGTGGAGTGTACAACCCGGCGTGCACTGAAGTGCTTTACGTTGCAAGTCCTTATGGACTAAATGCTCGCAGTCACCACTGATTGCCTCGGCACGCAAGAGAGCATTACATAGTTTGAAAAAAAGAGATGGAATAAAGCGCCGCTCCAGCATATGGCAACAAAACCTCCCGAAGAGCATCGGGGTCAGAGAGAGAGGGAGGCGGAGACGCAGAGCTGGGAGGAGGTCAGAGAGAAATAAAGAGGTATTCATGAGCGATCTCACTCTCCAGAACTGTCCTTCCCAACATGAACAGAACACTGACCTAGAAGTTGAGTTCACTGCCAGTGATTAGTTTTCTTTCTTTCTTCGTTTTACTTCTGATACTCAGTTTTAGAAGGAAGAGAAAAAAAAAACAAGCTAATTTCTTGTTTATGTCTAAAGACAAATATACAACCTCAGGAGTATTCCTGTGAGTGCGAGCGAGGCTCAAATCCTTTTGCTTGTATAAGCTTCTCTAAGCCCCAAACCTCCTATTTGGGAAGCTGCATTCTGCGCGTGAAAATGGCTTAGAGTGCTGTCAGGCTTGTAGGTTATGCAAACCACAGCACAGAATTACCTCTCTAAACACAGTGAGTGAAAATTCATTACCTTAGCCGCCGCGACTCTTAACAGCAACTTCACAACTCAATTTAAGAGCACAATGGTGAGGAAATATTGTAATTTTAAAGAAGAAACCTCACAGGGGAACAGGATTAGACACAGGGACACGGCCTGGGTACTTAATTTAAAGAGACAGTTCTCTTTCAATTTCAAACATACAACAAGATAGCTGGAAAATGAAGTATCATGTATGAGCTCATGTTTACTTTTCGTATTATAAGAAGTCCTGACAAAATAAACATAATAAACTATGATCATATGGAGAAAATGATGCAGGTGGCTTTAAATTAATAACGACAAAGTTCATCCCTGATTGCTGACAGTGGCAAAAATTCATTCATCAAGTAAAAAGGCTGAATGATGAGACGTCATCTTTCCTCTTGAACGTTATAATTTCATAATAATAGCTCCGCGTATCAAGTGCACAATTCTGTTTGCTTTTTATCTTTCGAGCCGTGCTCGTCAACCAACCCGATCACATGGCGACAGCAAAGTAAATATGGTCAAACTTCGCTGTTTGATGACATCTGAATGACGTCTGATGAAGCGCGAAACATTTTTCTGGCTTTTAAAAAAACAACATTTGTTTTCCTTAAACGACGCATTATTCTGTGAATTCACTTTGCAAAGATAACAAACATCCAACAATTATGCAGAGCGAGGAATTATTATGCAAATATGTCAAAGGTGAGACATAACCCAATTAAACATGAAATCTGAGTCATTATGAACATAATTTGACAGTCGATGATAAACAAACTCATCTCTGCCCTGTAAATGTGTGCTTGTGGGCGTGATTGTGTGATTGTGTGCCTTTCTGTGTAACGCCTGTGACGGACTTCAGTTGGCTGGGAACGGCTCCAGCCCCCGCAACCCCTCGTCTGAATAAAGCGGGCGTGATGGATGAATGGATTTCCATATAAATATTTGATACATCATCAAACATCATGATGTCAGTCAAACTCAACTCCTGTGGTTCCCCTCAGGGGTTAAAAACCAATCCCCCCTCCGTTACTTTCTTTCCTGCCCTGACCGTGACATTTGTGCATGTTATCTGTAAACAAATCAGTTTCTGCGTGTGCGCATTAGCATTTTTTGTTTGATTACATGTTGCTGTGTTCAAAGCATGTGATGCAGCCAAGGAGAGGGAACCGGCGTGACATGGGATGAAAGGCAGCCGGCGAATGAAAGGCGGAGGCGCGGCGATGGGGGCTGATTCTGCGGGTGGCTCGTGCCGCGCCGAGATACGGGAGGTGCGACGAGCGCGCGCTCCGATGGGGGCAGACACCAACTAAAGAGCATATGGCGCTCTATCATTCTGTCAGAAGGTGACACCGATAAAAAAAACACATAGGTGCAACGCACACACACGCGCGCGGCACCGACTTTGCCACCTTGTACTGAATCAAAGCGTTGTCGTTAACATCGACTTGCACGAGGGGGAAAGGCGGAGTTATTCCAAACGAATGACATCCGTGAAATCATCTGAACCCAGCAACTTATTCAGAGCACTTCCTGTAGAGGAAGAGCCCGAGATAAGAAGCAAAATTTGTCAGAGTTCAAACTGATTTAATAAGTTCCCCGCACAATAATGAGCCAAAAAGGAAGAAGATTTATTCCTTTGACGCTTCGCTGCAACAACAGTTTGAAGCTTAAAAGGTGCTCGACAAAATGTAAAGGTCAAAATGGGCTTTCTGGTGCAACTAAAGGGTATCTACGTGTGTTTGTTAGATGAGGAGAGAAGGCGCGAGGAGAGAACAAGATAAATAAAAAGCAAAAGCGGAGGCAGAAATGCTCCTCATTGCACGCGTCACCGTGCAGCCCGCAAAGGTGCGTCGCCGGTGCCTGTCTGGGTTACAAATACAACCCCTCGCTGTAATTCACAGAGCTCCGCAGAGTGGATCAATGAAATGAGCAGTTGTAGCATCCAGTCATGCGGCAGCGCAACCACTTCCAGTACGGCCGATGACGGAGTCCTGTCTCCCAGTCAGCCATGATTGAAGGCCGCTGTGGCAGATCTGCTGCTAAAGGTCATCCGACTCATCAACTGCCCACTGCCTCCCCCGGTTTGATGGAGTGCGGTCCGGAGATCAAATGTCTGGCTGTTAGGGCCAGCTGTTCCAACCTGCACAGCCGCGCATTTCTCATCGTGCTGAAAATACGACCTGAGCAGCGCTCAGATTGGTTTGAGGTGTTTGCCGTGATTCCGAAAGGCAGCGAAAGCGTTGATGTATCATAAGAAAGATTGAAGTTGTTTTTAAAAACAATCAGTTCGGCTGAAGGGGGGAAGAAAGGCGTCGAGGTAAAAGGTTCGCCCGTGGACACGGAGGCGCTGTTTATGAAGCCCGACTCGCAGTGGCTGCTGCGCTGGTACCAGGGCTGATTGGTGAGTAATAGCTTATAGTTACGGCGCTCAGCTGGGGAAGCTTCAGTGGACTGAACACCAAAGCGTCTCCTCCATCATTTAATTTTTAATCTAAGAAGGGGGGGAAAAAAAGAAGCTTTAAAGTGAGGGAGGGAGGGAGGGGAGAGAGAGTGCAGAGGAGGAGAGCGAGACAGGAGAACGCAGAGAAGCAAATGCCAACAGGTCAGTGGTGGACAGCCTCAGGCTGAGCGCCACAGACGCAGAGCTCATTAAAAACAGGCTGAGCTTTCCGAGCAGGGGGGCGACAATACAGAGCGAGAGAAAAAGAACCGATGGCGGAGGGATGGCGAGGGAACGAGACTAAACAACAACAGAGACAATAAGACAAATGGAGAATGTGGAGTAGCGACACAAAGACGGGAGAAGACAAGTGGGAGGGGGGTCATTTCCGTCCGCTGAGGAAGAACGGTGGAGGAGGCGAGGACGGACGGAGGGGGAGAAAAAAAATCCTCCGGAGAAAAGTATATTTTATGTCCCATGAAAAATAAGAGTCTGTGTGAATGAGTGTGTCTCACACAGTGGTCACACAGAGTCTGGGACTCGCACAAGGAGCAGCCGATTCTACCGTTCCTCTTTTTCTTCCTTCTGGCTCATTTTATAGTCTGTATCAACTACTGCAGCATGCATGTGAAGTGGTTCGCACTGGCACGTCACGGTCAGGAGGCCCTTGCTTGATTTCAGGCTGTCTGAGTGGAGTTTGAAGCTTCTTCTGGTGCTTTCCTTCGGTTCTCTGGACACTCCAGGTCGTAGCAGAGAAACAAGCGTTGACTACTGACTTTTTGAGTGGATTCATAGCAATACGGGTTTCTGGTATCCACAAGTTATTGTCAGATTGAAGGTCCGTCCGATTAAAGCCAGCATATATGAAGAATGAGTTGGTTAATCCCTGAAAAAAGGCCCCAATGCAGATCCTGAGTACAACAGGTGTCATGACGTAAATGTCATCTCTGCTCCTTAAAGGTTCAGTCTGTAAAAGTGGGAATTTTAGTGACACCTTATGGTCAAAATTGAGAACAAGCAACTAATACTAAAACGTCCCATCACTAAGCAACTGTTGCCTTTAGATACAAACAGCAATTTAAACCCTTTAGTGCAGAACAGCATGCTATCCTTTCCTCCTCGACGTGTGACGTGTTGACCCTGTGACGGTCTGGCGACCTGCCCATGTTGTGCCTCTCCTGTTGCCCACTGACAGCTGCGACTCACTTCAGCTCCCCCACAAACCTGAGTTTGATGAAGTGGGTATGGAAGATGGATGGGTGCATGAACTGATGGATTGCCTGAACTAAAAAAGGATCTCGACTCTCGATACTTTACAGGACTCGAAAAACAAACTCAAATGTGTCGAAGTAGTTGTTTTACGACCACTTGAGTTGGACCTGACAGAGAAATATCTCCATGTCTGCTCTGGCAAACAACTTTCTGATGCTTCCAGATCTTTGAGGAACCTTTTTGTCTTGTGGGGTTTTTCTGGTTGCGATATTCCGGCTCTCGGGTCGTCCTCAGCAACTCACTGAGCGTCCGCGCCGACACGTCGGCAGCGCTGAGGCGAGCGGACGGAATGGAGTCTGCAGCCTGTCAGGCATGGAGGTGAGCTTGTCAGGCCTGCAGATATGCTGAAGGTTAAGACTGTGATTTGAGTGGGAGGATGACTCCTTGCCCTTTGGTCCTCTGCCTCTCTATTGATTGCAACACCCTTTGAGTCACAATTGTTTGAATGAGCCTTGTTTGCCGAGACACACGTGGGGAGGGTGTCTGAAGGGAACTTAGACGCGCGTGTGTGTGTCTGTGCGCGCGCGCCGTGTTCACATCCACATCTCAGGGGTATCCTTATTTTTCTCCTGACATGTGAGAGCGGGAGCACAGTGCCTAACTGTGGAGGCTGAAATAACTGAATGTCACGGCTTTCCCGACAGACCATCGCTCTAATGGTGTGTTTTCTCCTCTGTCATTCATTACTGTGTGGCAGTGCTCAACCGCTGCTAATGAGAATCGGGAGAAATATTGCTTTTATCTCACACCAGGCGTTGTGGGAAAAATTTCTCAATAATGACAACTTCTAAGATAATGAGATGAGCATGAGAGGCGTAATTACAGTGGGAGACGTGACGGAGCCCGTGCCCCGAGACAGTCACTATTTACTGTAAAGAAATACATTGTGGACACTTGTGAAGGGAAAAAAGGCAGACGAAGTGACAAGCCGGAAAATGAGAGGTGAATAAAGAAGTGACTGAAACTGAAAACCGAATTTCTTTTCATTTTGGGAGAAATTTGTCACAATGAGGTTGATGTCTGAGAGAGGAATCATGTCAGATGGAAGTGTGACGAGATATTCAGTCGAAAAAATCTATTTAAGGAGTGCAGACGCTCAACTACATATTCATCTATTCATCCTGTTCAAACAGATTCAGTCCGAAGCAGCGTTTCAGTGTCAAGCAAGCCACATTTTCTTGTTTTAGATCTACATATTTTGGAGTTATTTTCAAACACTTGTGGTTTAAAATTCCTGGAAAACATCAAAAATACTGGACATAATGAACAAAGGGTCTTTAAGACGATGACTTTGAAAGCAAAGACCAAAGGGTCCAAAAGATCCTCGAGAGAGTCTGTGCGAAGAAATCTTCAGTGACAATGATCCGATTGTTGAGAGAATGTTAGGGAACTTTGTGTCTTCTGGAGTTCGACAGTTCAGCATGTTTTCATCATTTTCTGCGGTCAGGAGTTTCTTTCATAACTGAGTCGAGTGATGAACATATTTGTCCCAGAGGGTGACTCCGGCCCTCACTTCCCAGCGTTATAAAACCACCGGATGCTGGCGTTTGTAGTTCTCCTTGGTCGATGGTGGGTTACAACAGTCCAATAAAGCTGCTGGACAGAGGATCCATTTTTCAGCTAGTAATGGTTGACATTTGAGAGAGGATGCACTTTCCCATGGCTGAGTGTTGTTTGAGTGCCATTAGCACTGAAGTCGTCGCCATATCGGAGCAGGAAAATGCTGCCTTTTTCCTTTTTGTGGAGGTTTTGGCTTGTAGATTTCATTATCTTTTCAATATTCAAATTGGGCGTCAGTGATAGCAGAGAGGTTACAGAAAAGTGGTATTTGATTACAGTTTGTTCTTCCATGAATTAGAGGAGTGAAAATAATTTGTCTTTTGACTCAACACTGGCTTTGTTTCTCATCACTTCCAGATGTTTGGATCAAACTTTGGCTAAAAGGTTTGAGAAATCAATTTTCAGCTTTGTTAAGAGACGATTTTCAGACCAAAGCTTTTGAAATCAAAGTTACTTTGGCTGAATTTAAAAAAAATAAATAAAAAAATTGATTCCTTCGAGGTGGCAGCTGCACAACTCTTCAAAAACCGATCAATCAAAAGAACGCAAAGAGGAAGTGTAATTTAACACACCGTTTGACTTTGGACAAACAAGACCAGAGAGGGTGCCATTATGTGTGACCACAGCAAACACGTGCACAGGCACGCACACACACACACACACACACACACACACACACACACACACACACACACACACACACACACACACACAC
>JAUESF010000070.1:13463929-13475767 GCA_032274765.1 Malacoctenus tetranemus | reverse complement strand
GCAGTCGTCCTCCCCAAGTAGAAATCTGAAACCAGCATCGATGGCGTCTTTGTGTCAGATTCAGACAAATGACAGTACAAAGACGTCCTGACGATTCAAGTTTCTATAGAAAACAGGACAAATTCTGTCTCACATTGTTGTACCACCCGATCACATCATATCATGTAATCAGAGCAAGTTTTATTGCAAAATGAGACTGAAAAAGCTACATTTCATAATTTTCTCCTTCACATCGAAAACTTGAATAGTCTTTCAGATTAAGATTTTTCTTTAGGTGCATGAGAAGCCCAACTGCATGGAGAGAGCATGTCTGAGTGTTCCTGTTTGGAGATAGCCTGAATGAGCCAAACACAGAAACGAATGGCTGCAGTTCAGTCAGTCTTTTATTTTTTTTTTTTAAGTGATCAGAGTGTCTTTTACTTTTGACTCGCCGCTCAGTGACTCAAGTGCTCAGCATGGTCAGACACTTAAATAAGTGCCTGCTCTTGGCTCAATATCGGGCAGCCGAGTGTTTGAGAGAGCTGTGATGAATCATGATCTCAGCAGGACGGGACCCTCTGGCCTCTGTCACTGTTCATCACACCGGCCAATAACAATGATTGCATGAAGAAACAAAGACTCCTGCGTCTCCAAGGGCAAACAATGCGACGCTTAAGAGCAAAATCGTATTTATTGTTGCAACTCTTTGTCAGATAACTGAGATATAATCTAATTGGCAAATCAAAGATGAATATGTGTCCCTATGAGATTAAATCTGACAAGCCTGAAAACCAGTTTATTGAGTTGTGGCGGTTATTTGCAAAGTGAGAACTGCGAGAAGCACAGGTGGTGGTGATGATGAAGCCAGGAAAGACTGTCAACAGGTAGCCCTCACTGACTGCACCTCCTGGTGCCTTGTGATGCTCTCTGTGAAGTTTTAAAATTCTCTGAGCAGCGCAAAACGCGTGACAAATTAGAAGTGAAAGCTCTGCCAATTCTGTGACATATAAACAGTGTCAATCTGGTGCGCCGGCATTGCTGTGAGAGCCGCTGAACAGACCGAATTGGTTTAAATCTAATTAAACAACAAACTGCCGTAACTGTGAAATAAAACTCTCTGGAAGCCAAAAACCATTCTCTGAATTAGTATTGTTTTCTGCACAAACGTGGTCTCTAAACTGTTTAAAAAGTTGGATCGCACATAAAGATTTGGATCTGTCAGGCTGGACAGCAGCGCCTTCAAATACGTCCTGTAACTTCATTGTTCTGTCACTGGCAGGATGAACATCAATTAAGTCTCCCAATCCTGCCTAAAGGCCTTTAAGACTAGTTTTACATATATATGAAAAAAGAATGTACGATGCATCTGTTGTTGTTTTTACATGATGATGTTTATTTTTACCTTGTTGCTCCTTCTGGAAGAAGGATATTTCACAGATGCTTTTAAGCCACCTAAGCTGCTGGAATTGAGCCAAATGACCACCTAATGAAATGCATTAGGTCCCAGTAATAAGACTTGGCTGCCGGCACAGATTGCTACATATGATTGATTCTTTTTTCAGCTAATGTGAGATCAAGTTCACATCTGCTCCACCACTTGTTGACCATCCTGACATGTTAGCCATTGTTTTGCATTAATAAAACGATAGAAATACGAGTAACTGACTGTGTCTGTGAGCTTATTATGTCTTTATTTTACTTTACTTTGCTTTGACTTACTTCCTCTTGATTTTCTTGTTCTTACTTACAAAAATGTGTTGTTAAATGAATATTGTGTCACTTGTCTTTCTGACAAATTGCATGTAAATAGTGTTTTACTCTGCGCTGTAACACGTTACAGTGTTAACAACAGTGTCTAATTCGGCTAACAGTGTCTAATTCGGTTCTTGAAGACTGAGTCTTAATTGAACTAAATGCCTTAACTGCACCAGAAATAAACAGTTAATAGGTTGTAAAGCTACGGGAACACTTACCGCATTATCTCATAATGAAGAAGATGATCTAGTAACCAGAGACTTCTCTCTCTCTCTCTGGTGTCCTCCTCCTCCTTCAGAGTGCTTTTTAAATAAAATGTTTTATACCTATACATAATACTCCAGAAAGCATCCCCAAGTTGGGATTTGTTGTTTTGTTTTCCCCTGTCCTGACCTTTCTTTCTTTTCTATACATCTTAGCACACAGTGTGTATTTAATTGTTTGCTGAACTCCAGATAATTAACACTTAGCACCGACCTCGGGGTTGCCTAACAAACCAGTTAAAATTGGGTGAATGGTCCCTCTGAGGCACACGGCTTGATTAAAAACGCCACATTTGTATTCAGCCCGACGGTTTCATTCATTGTAAAGGAACAATGTGATCGAGAGCGCGAGGAGAGAAAAACAAACTCGGAGGATATACACAATTTTATCTGCCAAGAAAATTCTGTGAAGCACAGCCAGAAGGGATGTTGCTCCCAAAAACCTGCCTCCCTCCCTCGGGTCCCCTCCTCCAACATAATGAGGCGCCCAGTGAAGACGGCCTCCAAACACAGCATTCTGGGAAATACGCCCACACAAAGGGGGGCTCATAGGTCAATTCACTTACAGAGCTGAACCACCCTGAGCGGCTCCGGCAGAGGTGAGCCAGAGACACATGGATGCATGTCTTTAAATGACTGCCTGCAGGGGGACACGGAACCAAAAACAAGCCAAGTTGAGATGCAAGTGGAACATGCCGAGAACAGATGGGCAGGGGGAACTCAGGCTGCATAATATTTCCAGCGTGTGCGCACACACACACACACATTAACACACAGACAGCCGCATAGCTCACAAAGCTACCACCCTGCTATACGAATGCTGAAACCCCGGAAGTTATTGCTCAAAGTGAACAAGATATATCAAACAGACGCAGGTCAAAAATCAGCAAAATTAGCGAAGCAGAGACGTCCACTGGCCAAAGATCTTCAGCTCTCCACCTCTCCTCCTAACTCACCCTCTTTCATTCCCACACCTTGCTTCTCTTTTCTCTCCTCCGTTCTACCTCATCCTCCTCCACCTCCGCCTTCCCCCTCGTCTCTTCCCCACCGGATCCTCCACCGAGAACAGATCATTCATTACTTGGGAGGGGAAGAATCCACCAAAGGCTCCGTCTAATGATGCTACCGGAGGGATGCTCACTCACTCAGCCGCTCACTCACAGTCGCACACTCGGGGACACACACACTCATGTACGTATGCATGAAGAAAAAAAAAAAGAAAAGTCAGCTGGAATGAGCTCATCAAAATTACATTTCGCGTAAGTCCCTCGATCCGTTTGTGCGCCACGCTTGTTCCAATTAAAACATCAGGCTAGCTTACTGAGATGATGGCAGACTGTGAACATGCCCATAACAACCCTCATGAAGTCGCTCATAAAACTTGGAAAAAAGTAATTGCCGCCCCTCCCTCCTCTCGCTCACTCTTTATATTTACAACACCATCAACGTATGACAGCACTTTCTCTCCTGAAACGTCAGTTTAGGCTGGCTTGATGCAGAGTTTCATGGTATTCAAAATGACACAAGACACAGTGGGTCCTTAATCAGATGTTACAGAAAAGCAATTCTCCCCAAGGTGACCTGTTTTTGCTTCGCACCCAGTCACGGTAATGAGCACTTTAAAGCCAAAGGAGAGACAGGTAACCCCTCGTTCATCCCCTCAGCTCGGTATCCATCTTCAGCATGACACTCGCATCAGTTGCATGAGAGCGAATGTACAGGAGAATGAAAGAGTGACGGGAAGAAATGAAGAAAGGAAGGAAAAAGAAAAAAGTAGAAATGAAGGAAAGAAATCATGGAAAGAATAACAAGAAAAGTTAGGATGAAGGAAGACAAGAATGAAGAAGGGAGAAAAGAGGTAGAGCAAAGAATGAAAGAAAGAACGAGGAAAACAGAGAAGAAAGAATGAAAGGAATTGAAGGACCTACAATAAAAGGACAAAGAAATAAAATACGGGAAAACAAAAAAGATTAAAAGGGGAAAAAGAAAAAACTTCAGAAGAAAACGGCTAAAAGGAAGTACAAAGAAAGAAAGCAAGTTCATAAAACAGGGGAAGAAAAGAGAAAAGGAACTGGAGACAATGGGGAAAAATAGTAGAAGTGAAAGAAAGAAAGAAAGAAAGGACAGGGAAGAAAATAATAAAAGTGGGAAAAAAAGGGAGAAAAAGCAAGAGGCAGTGAGAAAAGAACAGAAACAAAGAAAAACAGGCTGTAACAGTTCCCAGAACAGCACATTCAAAGTCTGACAAGACAACAAACATCACACTTCAGTTCTTTATTGTCTCTTTTTGTGTAGGTTCGGGCGTTTGACCGTGAAAGCACCACGGCCTTCATGCAGGAGCGAGCCCGAGGTTGTTTACTCACTGACTCCAAAGACGGAGCGAATCTCCCGTCATAAACAATCCGAGCCATGTCACTAAGAAACCACCGCGCCGCCTTCGAGTTCAGTTCGATGAATCCAACACCAACGCGAGCTCGCCATGGTGACGCCAGTGCAACGATGGTGGGTCGGTGGGGTGGTGGTGCCGGGGGGGCTGTTTCCCAGATAGCGGACAAACATGACCTGGAATCTTCCACATCCATTTGTCTTTCCTCTTCCTCCTCCTCCTCCTCCTCATCCTCCCTCCTCCTCCTCCTTCGCCTCCTCCTCTTGCTCACTGCTGAATCCTTATTGAATAAATGTTAAGGCAACCTCGGCACAGATGACACATTGCAGTCCACAAAGCAGGCCCCTAATTGAAGCCTATTTATCACTTAGGATGGCTGTATTGCCATCGTGGAGAATGAGAAGAGGAGCTGCAGGGGAGGGGAGGGAGGGGGGGGGCGGCGCCAAAGTGAAGCAACAGCAGCGCTGAAGGAAACAGGAGAGGATGTCTATAATAACAGCTTTTGCTGCTGTGATTACAAGCATGAGCTTTAATAATGATGTTTTTTTCATTAACGGGAACGAGCTGTCGGCTCCACGCTGCACCTTTGTTTACAGTGGCTTTAATTTGAGTGCTTATACAAACAGTTTTCCTTCGACTACAACGTTTAATAAGTTGCTGATGTGATTTTGACAACTCTGTAGGTTGCACAAACAGACAGCACGAGCCGGTTATCTTCTCTTTGTAGTTCAATAGGCCTCGGTTAGACAGACTGTTTCCTTGCTCCAGCACACCTGCTTGTATCAAGTAGCTCATTAACAGGAGCTCGATTAAGACGTATCTACGTCTGTCGGAGCAGGATAACATATAAAACATGCAGGATGGTGGACCCCCGGGGTCTGGACTGAACAACAGTGCTCTAGATATAACCTGTATATTCGTGTTGATGCGGTGTAAGCATGTTCCACCTCTGCATGACTGTGTACGGGGCCTGTGGGGGGAGACGTCATGTGTCTCGGTGCATGTGTGCGCATATACGTATTCAGCCAGAGTTTGCCTGGTGACATCGACCTGGAGTGTAATTAATCAGCCTCGCCAGGTAGCACATCAATCACTGCTGTCTGTGACACAGCCATAAAGAACAACGCGCGCACGCACATCAGGGGGAAGCAGCACCCGCGCCAACACTCGCTCGTCAAAACGCGCGCGCAGTCACTCACGCGCGCACACTCAGTGTGGCACTATATCTCAGATACATTCGCCAACACCTCCCAGTAGGTTTCTAAGTACAGAACAACAGACAGACAGCCTCATGGCCAACTAGCTCAGGCAGGGAGTGAGTGAGTGAGTGCCTGTTCGCAAGTCATCTGTAATACACATGGGCATTGCTGAAAATACACAAATCTCCCTCCATATGGATACGTTTCAAACTTGTGAATTCAGAGAAGCCTTCAAAACTTTTAAGGAACTGTGTGAAGTTACAAGATGCTGGAAAACTACAGAAAAAAACCTGTGTTGCTTATAAATTTTGCATGAGTGCTTGCTCCAAGACTAACTGCACAAATCCTACAGAACCAAAAAAAACAACATTGTAAAGCCAACAATGCAAAATGTCTGGTATCCTTCACCTCTCTTCATTCTGCATCATACAGGAATTGTTTATTCACCCCTCTAAATATGGAGCAGGTTTCTATAGAGTCAGAAAACAATAAATAGGAAAGAAAATTCTAAGTAGGATTCCTGAAACGTGGGGACGTGGCTGCACGTATCAGCCAGGAGTGAATGCTGCCTCCATTTTCAGCTGTGGATTAACACTCAGGCGATGCTCCAGTCAGGCTCTCCTCTATATGCAGAGGTAATTATGAGTGTGGCTGATGAAATTTCGCACGCTTCATTAATATTCACAGCAAAACGTAACTAATGCAACATGCGATTTCTTCACTGTGCACAGCTGTCGCGCTGTAGTATCGTATAAAGTGGGGGGCTCGCCGCACACACACACGCTTATGTCAACACTCAGCTGGCCCAACATGGGCTCTGAGTGTGTGTGTGCGTGCATGTGCGTGCACGTGTGTGTGTGCAGCAGCGAGCCAAACCACCGGGGAGAAGTGGCATACAGCGTCAGGGACACCAGAGCCACACAGGGATGGATAGGGAACACAACAAATCCTGTTTAATACAAACTGAACGGCAGTTAAGACCGGCCACCTGTCTTATTAATGTTCAATTTTTGTTTACGCTTGTGAGATTATTGACTCGGTTGTTTGGTCACCTGAGACCGAAGCCTTGCTGTTGCCGTGGAGTCTTTAATTGAACTCTAACTTGATTAGAACAATGAGTCATGCATGTACATGTGATGCAGGTGCAGACGCTTCTCCTTTTTTGGTCTGTGTTTTGCATAATTTCATTGTGATATTTGCTGTAACGCCAGCCTGGTGTTGCAGCCTGGTGTGCCTCCAGATGAGGGACTGTGTGGCGTGATTCCTTTGTGTGGCAGTTCATTTTTATTCCCACTCTGCCCCTATAGGGTGGGAACTTCAAAGACGCAGAAACGTACACTAATCTCTGCACGGTGCATCAATTATTAAAGCTTTCTGGGCCTTCGGAGTCCTTCGAGTGTCAGAAGCTGCTGCTAAATCAACACGTGACAATTCACACACCAGCGACTATCAGCAGCAAAGTTATATAACAGTTGTTGTCAAAACTGATTGGGTCTATGAGTTACACGTAGTTAAAACAAACAAATTTACAATGAAGACTTTAAGATTGGGGCTGATCAGGATTTAGATGCTACATAAAATCAACAATCTCCTGACTCCTCTTCATGTTGAGGTGCAGCGTCTCTACTCCATGCTCCTCCCTCCCCCCTCTAATTGAGAAAGGGGGAGGAGCAAGGAGCACAGCACCACATGTTCTCTCAATCATGACCGAAAGTTCACGACCAAAAAGAAGAGAGAAAGAACACAGATTAATAACCGTTAAATCGAGAGCATTGCTCTCTCAGTTCAGCTGCCTCCTTATAAATAAATGTTCAGAATCTTGCTTTAGACTTTGTAGTACTGCCTTTACATATCTGATGGGTGTTGTTTCAGACTCCAGGCTTCTTGAATAAATTATTATTCCAGTGGTTTTTTTCCGAGTCTTTTAAATGTGTTGCCTCCAAGGTTGATAAAGACGAAAGCAGCAGCTCTCTTTTCTTTAGAGCGCAATGACGATTTTCAGGTTTTTTCCACCTAATCCTTCATTTGGGTCCAGATGAGTCTTGCGATAGTTGAATAACAAAAAAACCCCCAAAAGGAGCATTCTGCCCCTTGCTGCTTACACCAGCAGGACTGTGTTTACATGCATTGTAATCAAAGATTTTGTTATCAAGATCCTATACTGTGAAGATAATTAAATGGCATCAGCCTTGAGCTACACACCAAACATTTGTTGTCATCGTTAGTTTGATTTGTCAATGAGCGTTGGCTCCAAATCTGATGATTTCATAGGACAGTTTATAGTGTTGTTCATCTCAACTCGGGGAAATGAGGTCCCTCGTGACATCATAATAAAAATGTGTCTTCAAAACTTTCTCTCTAAAGATCACAAAACGATCGCTAACGCTGGCCCCGAGTGGTTGATGCTTTTTCACAGTCATCACAAAACATGTTTGAGAACAGCTGGGGGAAAGAGGGAGAGGGACAGAGAGAGAGAGAGTGAGAGAGACAGAGAGAGAGTGAGAGAGCTGAATAGCTGATAAATGTGTCCTCACTGGGTTTTGTTTGTGTCTGTGTGTTAGACAAAGGTGGTAGGAAATGACAAGGATATATATTTATTACATCGCAAGAGGCGAAATCGGGAAGACACAGAGGAGAGGAGGCAGCAGACAAACAGCCCAGAGATGGCACCGAGACATACGGCAGTGATGGAGATAATACCCAGCAGTGGGCCATCGCACAGTCAGTGTACTGTAGCTGGAGGCAGGCAGGACAGCCAGCTCCAGGCTGCCAGCGAGCCACTGAGACGTGCCATTAGATTTAAAGTGTTGTTTATGGGGAGGTTTCACAGCAATAGTGTTGAGACAAACCAGTGCTGCTGTGGTAGCACCCAGGCTTAGCGGGCAATCGCAGGGGCTCCGTGACTGCAGTGGATGTTCTCAGGTGTGATTATTGGTTTAGGACAGAGTGGCATGTTTGTGGGAGTTTCATGTGAGCTCAAGCGCAACACCCCAAAAACACAAACAAAGTAATCAAACAAAGGAAAGACAAACCAAACCAAGACACCTTCAGTCATGTAGCTCATAGATGGAGCAACTCAATGTTTGACACATCAAAAAGAACAAAGAAAGACACAAACCTTTTCAATGAAACTATGATAAAAATAGAAAGTAGAAACAAAAATAAACACACACAAATTGTATAATTCAGTGACATTAAAATCCACTTTTCTTTGTCACTGCATCTATAATATATAGTACAGGTGCAGATTTGTAAAAGGTTTTGCGTATTTGAGTGATTGAAGAAATAAGGGACATCTTCTCATCAATATGTTCAGTTTAACAGCATACTTGTTACATCAATGTTATGGTAACGATGTTGCAGTAATACTTAAGTGCATACTAAATGTGTAAAAATAAATGTTTGGTAAACAAAAGAAACTAAGAACAGATGGTTTTTTCCCCTTCAAAATGGTTTTTTACATTTTTTGCGCAGTTTGCATTCACATCCTCCTCTCATCTTTGCATTGCAACACAACTCGGGCCCGTTTTGAAGCTTCATTGTGCGACCACATTTGCACAAGCACAGGCCCTGCATGTGAGCGACAGGGAAAACCCTCCTCCGTGTGGGATTCTGACATTATGCAGAGCAACTGTGCACCAAGAGGAATCAACACAGGAATATAGGAAACAGTAAGTGAGCGTCTACTGGGACGCCACCGTCTGAGCCGAGTCTCATCCACACAATCCATATTCAGTCAGGATCTCATCAAGCTTCTTGCATACACTTTGAAATGATAAAGTGTGTCAACTTAGCATTAAGTTTTAATTCAAACTTGTCAGCTCCAATCAGCACAGGCGAGAGTGTTTATCCTGATCCAGCATCCGTTATAGCGACTCTAAACACTTTGAAGAAAAAAAAAAATGTATGTTGAAGTGTCTCAGTCATAAAGTCACACAATCTGTCTCGGGGAGAAAACACTTCCCAACGTGTGAGACCAGCAGTAACTTCAGGAAGTGTCTGGCTTCAGAGTTGAGTGGAATGGATTTTTAATCTATTATTAACAAATGGACACTCTTGCAGGAAATTTGCCACGATCAAAATAATTCCAGACTAATAATCAGTGAAATTGTGAGACAATATAATTACACGAGACAGACTCTTTTCCACTCATCGGATAACTACATTATTAGGGAGAAACATGTTGAGTGCTGTGCAAAATTCACACTCAATTAGAGTTACAAGTTTCTTTGAAAAGTAGCGGAGTCCTTTAAATGTATGCTAAGATATTCAAATCAAGGCCTGTCTGAAATATGTGCACATCACTGGAATATCGGACTGCGAGGTTACTGCATTTATAGTGTGGGTCAGTCTAACGAGTGACAGCTTACAAGTAAAGTTAAACCAGTTAGTCGGAGGCACAAGCTTTACAATCTGGATGCAAGTGTGTCTCGAAAACAACGTGCGCGTTCAGGAAAAACAATAAGATACAGGAACAAAACAGTAGAGATAAAGTAGCAGCGTGCTACGACTTCAACTCTAATGAAGGCAAGTAGGCGTTTGTGTAATGCTGCGAACACACCCCAGGCGTTGTGGATGCTCGTTCCTGTTCTCTTAAAGGAGGACATATTTCATGCTGCTGTCAGGTGAATGGAGTTAGTAAAACATTAGGTGAAACCTTCTCTTCGCGAAAACATCACCTTAGCTGGAAAAAACAGAGCTGTTGAAAAAACACAAGCGCCGGCTCGCGTTCGGCCAGGACAGAAAAAGGAAGCAGTTTCTACTTATTACTTCTACATTTGCCTTAACTCGCACCTAAAGAATGAAGTAATAAGCTCACTGGAAGGTAAATAATTGTAAATGCTCTTTAAATGTCACCTTGCTGTTAGGTTACAGCCACTTTATAGGCAACGGTAGTGGTGTCACGACGCCACATTACGTTGTAACACATTGCACCCAACACAAATTACAATACCAACAACTCCTCTGTTATTTATGCTGCAGTGATTGTGGGGTGATACCTGGCATGTTCATGAATCCTTTCATTGCACGTTTTCCGCTTTGAGCTCGGGTAATCTCCAATATAAATCCACCCACCTTCAACCTGAGGGCTAATCAGCCGGAGTCACCCTAAATGTGCGTGTGTGTGTGCGGGGACTTTAATGTCCAAATTTGCTGGTCTTTTTAGTGAGTCAATAAAGGCCCTCCTTGGAGATTTGCTCAGGCTGAGCCACTGGCATCCTGACATATTACTCCACCGCTAACAGAGTCTGGGGACAAGATTGGTGTTTCACAATAACCCAGTGGTGGGTTGTCGATAGACCCACTGCAGGGTAACCGGGAGCTGTTTTTGTATTCCAAAAGTGCAATTTCTTGTAAGGTGTTCCCTTTCCATCTTTTTCAACACATGCCCACACGTGTCTGCGCTGGCTTTATGATTACAACATGGTGGTTAAAAAAAAAAAAAAAAAAAAAGCAGTGAGATAAAAATAGCACCCTGCTGTGAACCTGTTACACTCGTGTGCTTGTAATATGCTGCTATTGAAACGATAAAGCTTGCCGGAGATCTCGTCACGTCACATCGAATCACACTGAATCAGGCAGCATCATGCACTGCCGTGCTAACCTGTTGTTGTGAGCACAAGTGGTGTGAACGCTGAAGCTTCTGTAGCAGCAGGGAGCTTTCTTAAGGTGCTGGCTGATGACCATCTGTGATCCTGCCTCATGTTGCATCAATACTTGCATCAGAGATAAAGAGGAGGCAACGCACGCTGCAAGTGAATATCAGCTTCAACTCTGTGCACTTTTTATTTTCTCCTGAAGCAATGACAGTTTTACCGCCTCTTCCTTGATCAAACTTTCATTTTTATACCGTTGTGGTACTGAAAGGAACCTAAAAAGGGAGAAATAAAACAGCATTTTCAGCGTTGCGACAAAGGGTTCAACAATGGGAGATTGTAGCAGATGTGACTGTGAACGCCTTTCATCGTTTATTCTCTTAGTGTAACTGTTTATGTTAGCGTATAGCGCGTGTGGCATCTGGTGTTCACATATTTGATACACGCGGAACAGATAAGTAGGTGCACTGCTACACGCACGCATGCACGCACGCACGCACTACCCAGTGAGACACTGTGAGACACTGGCAATCACAGATAAACAAACACCCAAGCACAAGCATAAGAGGACGACACATTTGAACAAGATACACACACACACACACACACACACACACACACACACACACACACACACACACACACACACACACACACAC
>JAUESF010000070.1:13438308-13453263 GCA_032274765.1 Malacoctenus tetranemus | reverse complement strand
TCAGTCGCCTCTCCCATCACCATCACGTTTGGCCCTTCAGCCCCTGACTGGTCCCCGATCGCTGCACTGCAGCAGCACCACTGCTTTAAGTATGCGTGGTTAGCTATGAATACAATGAGCTGAATGCATTTTAAAGTTCTCTCGGGGGAGTAATTAGTAGACTGTTATTTTAAATACCTCTCTGAGTGAAACTATATTCCCTTACAAAGTGCTAGATTGATTTTTAACATTCATCAATCGCTGCACGTGTTTCTGGTGCTTTTTAGGCAGGTCGGACATATTCTGTCATGTAGACTCACAGACATTAAACTTCATGCCCTTTTATATGATGTTTAGAGAAAATCTTCTGCTTTCCATTGCATTGTTTCTACTTCCTGTTTTCATTCTCTGCCATTGCTTGATTTATGCAAACGAATGGAAAATGTCCAAATATCACGGTGGTGTGACGCCACGAAACAAATGATGCGCCATAAAATGAGACGTGATGCGTTTATGTTTTTAACATCACATGGAATATACCGTCCTACCGTGCAGTCCTAAAAGTACCTCAAAAGTTTGCTTTATTGTCAGAGTTTTTATGTTTTTCCCTTTTTCACAGCGTTAAAATAAAATGGTCGTCAACAAAACTTTCTCACTCTTCAGAGAATGACCGGCAACTTCGCAGCAAGAGCTGAAATTACCCATTTTCGCAAATCTCTGCGGGTTATGATGATTATAACCGGGAACCTGCATGTATAAACACACAGACACATGCACTTAGTAGCCATCTGGTCAGCTGGATATATTCCCCAGCTCCACTCTTAAGCGTCTCCGCCTCCTCTGCATCCCTCTTTCAAGTTTTAATAAGATAACTTTCAACGGTTTTTTTTCCCCTGCCCGCATTATTTTTTAATTTTTTTCTTTTATATTTAATCTCTGCCATCGGGACACTAGTTCAGTCTGTCGAGTGAAAGTGAGTGAAGGAGAGAGAGAGGGAGAGAGAGGGAGAGAAAGGGAGAGACAGAGGGGCTCAGTGATCCCTGTCCGCCGCAATCTTCTGCGCTTTAATGAAGTCCAATCTGTGAACACACTGCGGTCGCTACCCCGAGGCGATCATCGTCTGTCCGCAACACTGAGGAACACATAATAAAGGAAGAGCTCCACTGGTGGACGCATTGAGGGAGCCGGACGCCTTTGAAACGCTCAATGAAAGAGAGTCAACTTGTTTCGTATTCTTTTGTGTGATCAAACACAGCACGTCTCCAAAGGTGAGAACAGTCTGCGAGCCGGGCACAAAGGGAGGCAGGTCGTTATTCACAATCTCACGCTTCATCTTCTTTGGAGAATCATTTTATGTCCACCACAATATTTCCCGTGACCCATAACCATATGCATCTACTCATCTCGCCGAGGCTCCGCGGCATTACTATGCGGGGCCGCCATCACTCTGGTAGCACTTTCTGAACCTGTCGGGGCGATCCGTCTAAGTTTGCCGCGATGCGAGCGGCAGCCAATATCTCAGCAGCGAGAGCGAGCAGACAGCCAGATTACAGATATACAGGCCGGGACTCACTGTCCTGACGACGCATCCATGTTTCCGTTCCTCTGCTTAACGGCGCGACACACAAAAAAAGAAAGTTGGACGAGGATGAGAACTTCATTCATTCCAGGGTCTATGTTTCTTACTGACATAATAAACTGTGATACAATCCAGCTGATATGTTGTCACTGGACTTCTGCTCTCCAAGGCCATTACAAGAAAAAAACAGGTAGAGAAAAAGAAGCATAAATGGATGATGTATCGTGTTTTGCTTTCCACTTGGTTTAATATTCGTCTGCATTTAACTGAAGCCTCCTTAAGTGTGTGAGGTCGGTACAACAAAGCAGCTGCGAACCAAAAAAAAAAAAAGCAGAACGCCTCTGATAGTAAAAATCTTGCCTTGTTGCATTCCCGCTCTCATTCATATGCAAAATTCTGTTTATAAAGGCTGCACCAGCGGTTGCTGCTGAAGGCAATTAGATAAAACAAGTTCAAGTCGGGCAACCGTGTCTCTGTAACATCAGCAGAGGGATTCAATTGTAACATTTACGATCTACATTAGTTCGAAATCGGCTGATTTAACTGCACTGACCTCCTGAAGAAAGACTTTAAGAGCGCAAATCATCTCACTGTTGTAGGTCATTGAACATCTTGGTTCATGAGAACACTTTATTGCAGACTGGAAATATCTCCATAACTGGAAATATCTCCATTACTGGAAATATCTCCATAACTGGAAATATCTCAAGAACTGGAAATGTCTCCACAACTGGAAATATCTCAATTACTGGAAATATCTCCAAACCTTTTCAGATAATGTCTGCGGATTATCGTGAACAGCTTCTTTTGCTTCCTGTCACATGACAAGACACGTTATTTCAGGTATAATGAAAGCAAATACTTCTACTCAGTAATTGTATTACTTAAATACTACCCTGACTGATACAATACCAATGTAATTACTTACAGACAAAGATGAGTCGAAGGTGATTTGATGAGCTTAGATTCAAATCTATACGGGATCATTATAATCATCAGCAAAGTCGTGACACATTAATTAAGGCTCGCTATTGTTACTTGTCAAACAGATAGAAAAACGTATTCAAGCAGTGACATTTCTATTTAATTCATCCCTGTCATGTGTGACGATGAATCTGCCAAGGCCAGCTGAAGGCCTCGACTCCAGCCAGCCTCATCGGTGCACTATTGAATATGTGTGTACTCAGTGGACACTCATTTCTTTCACATATACAATTTTAAAAAACACTCAAAAATTCTACTTTTTGAAGATTTTTTTGCAATAAACATTTCCTTGTTGTAAATTCTCCAAAAACCTCCACTTGCACTCCAGTGTATTTTATCTGTCTCCCAGGGGTTTGCCGCAAAGCTTTTTACATTCAGTGCAGCAAGGTGTGGAGAGCAGTGATAGCACAAAACAGCAACATTTCTCCTCGTCAAGAAAGGAAGCCGGAGTCACACCCCTTTACCCAGATCACAACATAGCATGCATTATGTATGCGTTATGAACTGTCAGTGGAGGTAATACTGATAGAGGGGCCCCAGGGAGGGGAGATCAAGCAGGAGCCGGGACTCCCTGCACCCCGGCTTTTGTTGGGAACTTAAACTACACAGTGTTGCTCCTCCACTGTAGACAGTCACAGTTGTAACGATGCCAATCAGGAGAGTTTTACAGTTATACTTGAAGCTTCTTCTGTGTGCCTGTAAGACGGCCTATTTATTGTTTCCATATTTACTTAAGATGGTTTATGACACCGTTGGTATTTTTTACTGTGAACTTCATTGCATCATGTAAAACTCCCCTGCTTGTAAACTTCACCTCTTTAATTATGATCTCATCCAATTCGTGTGGCAAATTATTTACTTCAGTTGACGTTTTCTGATGGCTCACTCTGCCGGATTGAACCACACTCACAGATCGCACCTTTGTTCTTCATCCAGGAGGAGCTCTGGGTAGAGCAGCTGCTCCTCCATGTTAGCAGGAGCCAGCTGAGCTGCTTTGGGCTTCCTTACTGGCTGTCTACTGGCCTCCTGTTTCAGGTGTGCCCAGTCGGGAGGTGACCCCAGGGAAGAACCAAAATGCACTTGAGGGATGATGTCGCCCTACTTGCGGACACCTTGGGGTCCCCCCTGGAAGAACCAGCCTCTCTGCTGAGACGGTTCCCCCCAGAAACCTGGATGGAGGGATGGTTGAACCCATTTTCATTTATTCAACCTATTTTAATTTCATTTATTTCAATTAAGCTTTTTTTTAACTCTTAATTCACTTTCTTTCATTTGAATTTGATCAACATATTAAAAGAATTTATGAAATTATATACAAGAAATGCTTTTGTTGGTATTTCGAATCAAAAGAATAATTATGAGCACAGAATTTTTTTTTTTTTTCAGTCTTTGTTTTCGGCTTTTATGTAAATTTTTTGTTGTCAAAGAAGATAAAAAAGGATGAATAAAATCAAATGAAATTAATATAAAAACTAGAAAAAATGAGGTGGTTCAATTAAGGCTGAGTGAGGTTTGATGAAATTTATGGTTACTCATAGTTTACTAAATGAATAAACAGGTTGTGAAAGGGTCAACTTCACACAGCTCCATTTAAATAAGTATAGATGGTGATTAAAAAAAATAAAGGGAGTTTTAAAGGAAAATATGACAGAAGAACTTCAGTCCAGCTGACAGCTTCAGAGGCTTCAGTGGCCAACTCAGCCTGATGTCTGTCCTCTCAGTGAAATCACAGAGCACAAAGCCACCAGGAGAGCCGCTGTCAATATTTACCCCCCGTCAAAAGGAGAACAGTCAATATTTGACATGCATTGATATGTTTTAAATGAAGAATAAATTAGCATGAGTGTACACACAGGTATGTTTGCACAGAGCTAAAATGTCTGCGTGTGTGCAAACTGATCCGCACTTGTAAAGTTGAAAAAGGCCCCGAACGGAACAGACTGTTTGTGAATGAACAAGTGAAAACGCATGCTGCTGAGTAACTCTATGTGTGCGAGTGCATGCGTGCGTGCATGCGTGTGTGCGTGCGTGCGTGCGTGCGTGTACTTGTAACGGACCAGCTTGTAGTTTTGACCTTTTAAAAAGGGACTTTCTGAGCAGGCTCCACGTTTACCACATCTTGAAGCGCTTTTGTTTGAGGGGCGAACTGTTTTGGTTCAAGTTGAAGTCAGAGGCAAACAGAGTTCAGGCACTCGCTTTGGGTGGCTCTGATTACGGGATCTGGCCAAGAAAGGGTTTTGTAGTCAACGACTGTCCTCACCGAGACAGCGAGAACAAAACGTGGATTGTGTGCCGGCGTGTACATCAGCTGCGTTTGCGTCTGAACTAATGCAAAAATAAGCATCCACAGAGCCGCTACGACAAGCGTCGACATGGTCCCGTAGTCTTCTGAGAAATACTTTGCAAAACACCGAAAACAGAGAAAAGACCGATTCACCAACACACACGTATGCATGCACACCATCTGGAGGAAAGCCTACGAGCATCCATCCATGCAGCATCGATATCACGCAAGAGATATTTTTCGAAGATTACTCTGAGCGCATAAAATAAAATGAAGATGAAGCTCCACATCCTTTCTATATGAATTGTTTTCTTCAGTCAGAGAAGGAAGTCTTTGACGTCAGTCACTATTCAATAAGTTGAAAAGATCTCTTCAGGTTACTAGGTGCTAAGAAGAAACACCACTCGTGTACGTTGCTGCTTGAAAAAGGAGGCCAACCCTTCTCTTACACTATGTTGTGTGTTTGGCTCCGCGTTTCCTCAGTACAATACTGTTCCTACTTCCTCTGGATTCACCCGATCCTCACTTGCACCAGCAATGCATGAAAAAAAGATGTGAAAGCATATGATATTTGATGCAATGTCCTTCTGCCTTTATCACCGCTGAGTAAAAAGGTGCAGTGACAGATGAAGGGAATAAAAAAAAAGGAGGCATGATTGGAGGAAGGAAAAGGAATAATGACAACAGCGGAGGAGCAGCAGCTTGGAGAGGAATTGAGAGACGGAGCCGGCCAGAGCGGCTCTCTGGCATTTATCTAGTATCTGCTGCCTTTGGGGCCCTGAAAGGATGGAGGGATATGTCTCTCGCAGTCTCTTCGAGAAAGCCATTTGCCAGTTTCCTTCCAATAATAGGTCACTTCAATTACCTTCTCCAAAAGCCATCGGGTCTGAAAATTGTGTGGCATATTAAGATGAAAAAACACGGCAGTTCAGATAAGTGGATTTTCTTTTGAATTGTTGGGGGTCAGAGTTCACCCCTATTTTTTGACATTTTACATCACCTCTCGGTGACTCAGAAGTGTGACAGAATAAACTGTTCGGTGATAAATCTGAAACCAGAAATTGTTTAAGGAAATAAAGGGGAAAATTGGCGATACATGACAACTTCACTCCACCCTAAATTTTCCAAAAAAAAACATTTTACAGACTCAAAATAAAGTGCTGCATCAACTTCCTTAAATGAGAGGTAAGTGTTGTAGAGTACTCAATCTATTCTCCACCAGTCTGTCTAGTCATTAGACACCAGAAGACTGCATGAAAGGGTGTCAAAACCCCACAATAAATGAGAGTTTATTGATCTGTGGGTGCTGGTATTGTTGGTGTGACGATTTATTGAATTATCCAACAACCAATCAGCCTTCAAAGTGTTTCAGAACTGAGTGCACTTTCCTCAGAGCAAGACAAACAAGAGACTGAAGAATGCTCAATCGGATGAACAATTTACACCGTGAACAATAAAAAAGTCGTTCATTTACTGGAATGTGTCATGTTTTCGCACTGTGTGAAACATGCAGCTGTTGATGTTCTCTGTGTTTTTGAAGGTAATATTGAGGAGACGTTTGCAGCAACAGCACCCCCAAAGAGGCGAAAGAAATCAAACGAAGCAAAAGGTGTTAAATTTTAACGCACGCCAAATCGAGCACAAACACTCAGACTGTCTGGATGTGAAAGCGTCCTGGAGGCTCCAGGCCAAAGGCTAGCGTGGCTGCTTTTCACATTATACGAAACATGCAATAAAAAGCACCCGCTGCTGATGAGATTATCATATGAAAAGACGGGGGAGAAAAAAATGTAAATCATCATCATGTCTAATTGATGTTGTATCACTTTCAACCAATTTGTGCTGATTTGTGCACAAGCCCCAGCAAATCAGGAAGCAGCTGCTGACATTTAACATGCTCGTGTGATGCCACTTTCTTTGTAAAACTTTGAGAGATTTATCCAATCACAGCGAGTGGGCGTGTGTGGGATGGATGCTGACCTCTGAGAGTTTGCTGACACAACCCTCAGAGGGTGAATACCAAATGCTCTTGCTGCAGGCAACGCTCTATAGGTTCACGTCCTCCAAAGCCCATTTTCAGCCTCCTCTACCCCCTGCCTCCTTCTCCCTGCCACTCTTGTTCACTGTAACGCAAAGACAGCAGGGCTCGAGCCCCCAAGATACGGCCCACTTGTCAAACAGCAGCCCACTGACCACAATGCTGCTTTTTTCTACTCGCACGCTTTTACCATTCCGAGCGCCCGAGTCGATGTGCCTGGCCGTCGTCCAGCACCCTAATGTGAAGCGCAGTCATGGTGGGAGCCAAGTAACCTCTTAATGCTGATCACTGTCCTGTGCTGTTGCATGTGTGGCATTTCTCCGCGCGGGGTGCGGATGTGACAGTGGCCCAGAGCTGATGAGGGGGGACATCCCCAGCGTCATCCCTCCGGGGCCCGAGCTGCAGCTTTATCTTTGCCTTAGGCGGAGCGGTTCAGCCGAGAGGATGTACTCGAGGAGCCAAATGAAATAAATCACTGGATATTGGCTTTGGCTTTACAGACATGGCCAGGGCTGAGTACAAGCGTGCCTGTCTGAAAAGGTCAGTGGTGCAAATGCTGTGGCTGGGGGGGGGATTGGGGTGTGGGTGTGGGGGAGGGAGGAGGGGGGAGGGGGAAGGGGTGGGGCTAACACGTTTCGAATGTCTGCGCAAGTTGTCTTTCCATAACTCTGAAGACCTACAGATCAGAAAACCACGGTTGCATCACAGTTTAGTAGCGCTGCATGATGAGCGGTTTTAAATGTGTGCGTGTGTGTGTGTGTGAGAGAGAGAGAGAGAGAGAGAGAGAGAGAGAGAGAGAGAGAGAGAGAGAGAGAGAGAGAGAGAGAGAGAGAGAGAGATGAGTGGGAATGCCAGTGTCTGAGATGCTATCCCAAAAGCGTAGGTGTAAACTAACAGTTTGAGACAGAAATTACAGCATATTTTTTTCAAAAAACCCAAACCGAGCCAAATTACCATCTTCTCACTGTCATTATACTGAAGAGGTTCGAAAAATAAGTGACAAACCGCACAGACGGTGTATAACAGAAGCCCCCCGCAGGAACGCGCTGAGGCTAAATGGGTAAAGGTTGGGTTTAGTTCAGTCTGCAGGAAGAAATCACAAATCCACAGTAAAGCCGGATCAAGTGGCTTCGCCTGAATTCTTTCTCAAATGTGTTCTTTTCTCAGAGGGTCAAAACTTTCTTCTCACATAAGTTTAGGAATTAGACAGTTTAACTTGTGCTCAAGGCCAAATTAGTGATTCTCGCACTGGAGCGGTGGTGGCTGCAGGCTAGCGGGCAGAATGCTTTTTGTATCCCACCAAGTCCCGAGGCTTTGAATCACCTAAAGCGGAGCTGACCAGGGTGCCTGAATGTGACGGCATGCAGTGAGGTGTAACACTTCAGAATGCTAAGGGGCTATTTAAATCAAAGGAAAAGCTTCTTAGCCCCCTTTCCTCTGGCTCTTCATCAAGCTCCAGTTGACGAGAGAGGACGTCATGATGTGTTCTGGTTAAAATTGATGATTTCCAACGTGAACCGCGGAGAGGAGTTATTGTAATGCAGGAACAAGCGCGGCTACCCAAAGTCAAAAGAGCACCGGAGACAACAAACCAGGGCGCGAGGAGAGAGAGGAGAGGAGGATGAAAGTGAGGCAGGAGGTGAAAAGGAAACAGATGAGGAAAAGAGGATGACCCAGGACCTCGCAACTATCTCTTTTGCATCTCAATCACGCTGCTGCATGAATATCAAAGCAGAACTCTTGATGGACAAGCGGGACGAAACGGGAGATAGACGAAGATCTCTGCAGTAATGATGAGACAGGAGAGAAGGAAAATAATTGCAGATGCATCTCTTTTCAAAGATCAAGATAGAGAGAGAGAGAGAGAGAGAGAGAGAGGGAGAGGGAGAGAGAGAGGGAGGGGCGAGATGTGCAACCTTCTGACTGCTTCAGCACATCCATGTAAATGTGACGAATGACAACGCTGCTGAGAACCGGCTGTCTCAGAACAGGCCCATGCAAATACGCCTTTGATCCATCGCGAGCTATATGTCATGTTTACGATGTTTCTTTAGTAGAGAGTGATTAGGTGGGATGCACATCGCTCTGAGCAACATGATCTATACGTGATGGAGCGAAGTCGGTCCCGACTGCCGCCCGCTCTGCTTTGTTTCAGCAGGAAACCCGCAGCTCACTGCAATAACATACACATATCTCCTCGCAAACACAGTGGTACAGCATCAGCTTTGCGCCTCTGATAAGCTCTGCTGGACTAATTAAGTCTACTGCCTTGCTGTAAGGCATCACAGTGGTAGTTGATCAGTTAATGGAGTGTGCTCTCTTGCCTCTCCAGTCATGGGCTCCTTTGCCAGACTGCGCAGCTCACCAGTGACCACGAGCTTATTATCCTCACCTCTCGGCTACCACTGGCTCATTATTTCTGTTGGAGAATGAAAATGCCTATTGAAACCAACAGACTTCTCCTTGGGGAGCCTTTTCAGCCAAGCTCATCTAAAGTTAAATATCAATGACTGCATGTTGGAATGCATATAAAGAGATGAAAATCCACTTACACCAGTAATAACAGCATTAAATTAGTGATGGTATGAGAGAGAGAGGGAGAGATATGTCATTTTGGTTCACCTTTCTCCATTCAGCCGTCCTTGCGTGACCCATCATCCCTTTAATAGTAAAACCAGCCTCATCATTCTCCGTTTTTTTTTTTTTGTTTTGGGGGGGGGCGGGGGGGGTGGATAAAAAGGAGAGCAGAGGGCCAGTAAATATCCTTCTAAATGAGATTTGATTTTGCTCTCCCCTCCTTCATTCTTCTCTGTTAATTAACATTAACTTCTTCTCCCCTTTTTTTTCCCCTTCCGCTCCCTATCTCACAGTCTCAGCTCTGTCTGGCCCGCGTGACACAAAAGGACACCATAAAAAGTCCGGAGTGTTCGCACCAGTGCGCTGGAAGATCATATCGGGGGGGGCGCACCATAAAGAAAGGCACCAGCAACCAGGCTGCCGCTCCCGTAGCACCACAGCCCAACGCAATTATCAGTCGGCAGTGATAATAGAACTCATAGGGAGGTGTAATGGCTTTTAGATTTGCACCTCATCATCATCATCCCAGCCAGGGCTACAGGCAAGCCAAACGCATTACCATGCACCAGTCGATGTATATACAGTGATTCCTGCTGCGAGAATATTGTTTTTTTATATTCTTCTTTCGCATTTTCAATCTAGTCTCGGCTTGCTTTTGTGACACACAGTTGAACACTGCCTTACATACAGAATAGGTGCGTGCCCCTTAGTCTCACACACACACGCGCGCGCACAAACACACATAGAAAAATACACACAAATCATCGCTCGCTCACTCGCTGGCTCTCCCTGCTCTCTCTCTAATCCATACGCTGCGTCCATGGTGACATAATCATCTAGTTTGAATGCATAGATTTCAGTGTGGTCGGTTGATAAATGCCGAAAACATGGAAAATAAATTACACTGTAGGTGAAATGCTGCGGCTCCACAAATCTGACCTTGGACCGGAGTGAGGAATTAACATGTTCTCACAATAGGCTTATTGTCTGCTCTGCGTTCATTATTTGTTCATTTGCAATGTCGTGCGTTAACTGTAATGTGGAAAACAGAAGACAAGCCATTTGTCCAAGCGTAAAAACCTAATCCCATCTTTCTTTGGAGGGATTATGATTTATGTTTGTGCTGTTGTTTCTTTCTTTCAGTTTCACAGTGTGACGGAAATTGTGCAAACAAGTTTTGTGTTTGTCCACAAACAAATTGTGTTTTCACCTCTCTTCGCTTTGCTGTGCGGCAGCCACAAATCACTAATGCAGCACAATACCCAAGCACACAACTGTCATCGTAACCTTCCTCTGGGATAGTTGACGTGTCCCTCGTGTGTGATTAATTATTCTAATCTTTAGAGCAAAACTCCAACCATTGCAACAATGAGTGCAAATATTAGAAGACAGACAGTGATGGGATTAAACGTGGATGTAGTGAATGTGGAAAATAATCCAGAAAATGTCTCTTTTTCTTTGGAAAACTGCAGCGAATAACAAGACGGCGCAGCATTTTTCACTGTAAGTCATGTTTTGCCATTCACACCTAATTACACAACAATGGGAACAGCTGCCATGTAAGGTGCTCCCACCAGCACTGGGAACAATTAGGGTTTCAGTGACTTGCTCAAGGACACTTCAACATATGGAGGGAGAGACGGGGGGATCGAACCGCCAGCTTTGGAATTGGAAGAAAAACGCACTCCACCAGTGGAGCCACTTTAGCCCCTCGAGTAGAAACTTTGTGAAGGATAGGACTTTAAAATAGGCAACGGCAAAAGAAAGGAAAGGAACAATGAAGAAAGGAGGATAAGGGAAATGAAGCAAAAAAAGGAAATGGGACGAGAATAGGGGAACAATAGAAGGAGTCAGAAATGGAAGAAAATAAGGGTAGGAAAGGATTAGTAGAAGTCGGGACAAAGGAAAAGGAAAAGAGGTAAGAAAAATAGATAATGGGAGTGATTGTTCATCGTAGGTAGTGCTTTTCAAGGAGAAATAAAAGCAGTAGAGATGTAAAAGGAATGGGAGAAAAGAAAGGAAAAGCCTGGGAAAGAGGGATAAAAGTGAGAAAATAAGGGGGAACAGATGACGAGTGAAAAGTATGTGGAATTTAAACAAAGAAAGAGGGCTGCGCACTTGATGTGACGGTAGATCTTCAAAGCTGAGATGTGGTAGCAAATGTTGTAGCTCTGACTGGTGTTGAAAACACTTGATAGGATGTTTCAAGCAGAACAAGCTTTAACTATAGAAAACAGTCGTGGACTCGATAAAAACGGAAAGAAACATATGAAACTGGCCCGTTTCTAAAACCTAAACAAAGAATAAAGTTAGCATAAATCCAATCCAATTAGCAGAGAATAAAATAGCCACAACTCTCTTTCGTACTTGGAAAGAAACTGAGGCACAGCAGAAACAAGAGATGCATGCAGCGACTCTTTTCCTTCACCTTAAACGGAGGAAACATATGCTAACATATGCTGAATAGGAGCAGCTCTGAGAGAAAAACGTGCTCTTTTGACCTCGACGCAATACAACATATTCATTTTATAGCACAACATCAGCAGACCTGCACCCAGAAGGCAAACCGATTCGCTGTACTTTCATTCGACCGGTAACCCCGGGAGTGATCGAAGGCCTCTAAGCTGCTTCTCTGTGTGGCGATGGCAGACCCTGTTCGACATGGTATTTTGTTCCCCCCCCCGATCTGGGAAATAGGAAACACGTATTTACCATATTGCGGGTTCACGTAAGGCCTCGGTGACTCACATCATAAAGTCAGGCTTTATGTCTGAGCGTATGCAGGAGCTGCAGCTGCATGGCCAGTAAATATCAAAACGGAATGAGCTCCAGGTCATATCTCAGCTTGAGAGGTTGGATAATAATTACAGGATCGTGGGGTAAATCTCGTTCTGGGTGGCTAATGATGCAAGGCTCCTGGCTGAAGCTGGCAAGGAACAGGCAACCCTGGAGGGAAGCGGGACCAGATAGTGATGGGTTTATGCATGTACAACAGCCTGCGAGCGCACGGGGAAGTTTTTTTAAACGAATGCTTGGGAGTACGATTTGGTTCGGAGCCTTTTTTCGTGTTACTCATGTTGCTGGCGTTGCGGGTCAGACCGAGTTTATAGTCCCCGGTTTTGAAAATGTGCAGCCTATTTGAAATTTCATTCCGGCTCATGTTTTTGTGGGGTGAGCACAGAGTTTACGTGTGTTATAACAGATCGCATATATCACGCTGCCATATCCTATTGCAGTTTCACAATACATGTACACACGCACACGCACACGCACACACACACACACACACACACACACACACTAATGCCTTTGGTTGGCGGGTTGTTTCCACTGACCTATTGGGAAACCCATTTCCTTCAGCTGAGTGAGAGACAATAACATGTAAAGCACACCAAGAACACTGTTATTAGGATGGATTACTGCGTTCTTCAGCCCCAGAAACTTCATTACCTGCTCAAACACAACATGATTAATGACAATTGTGGAAGGGGGTTGCAACGGGTGTAATACGAGCCACTCGTTCAAAGCTGCAATTTGCCGTCCGCAAACCCTCTCATCAGCTGCCAGAGTTCAATACCCAGGAAAGGGAAACATGACATTGGTTTCCTTCCAGATGTCGTGTTAATTAGTCAACCTCTGAATGCTCCATTCCTTCTCAACAACCTTGTTTTGCTTCTGCTGGATGAGTTGTTTAATTGCCTATTATGGTGTCTTTGCCGAGAGAGGGAAACTCATATTCCCCCCAAGAGTATTGGGTGAAGTGTTATTGATGTGCTTGTTGGGTGTGAGAGCGCTGGATCACATTCTCACCACACGACGCTCAATAGTAACAGATGACAAAGAGGTATTAATGACGCCGATGTGTCCCATGCTGTCTGACACATGCCTCCACATCTTTGACTGTTTTATCATTATTTAGGAGGAGTGAGAGGAGCAGGAGTCTGGGAAAGACAAAATACGTCTGTTTTAAAGGCCAAACCGCAGCCGTAGACGAAGCATTCACATAAAAGGGCATCTGGTTTTTTCATAATGAGGTACTGCAGCACAAATAGGAAAAACAAAAATGAATAAACAGAGCGCATCATCATCATCATCATCATCGGCCAGAGTGGAAATATTCAATCTCATTTCTCGCCATCGTTGAAGAGATTCATTAATTTCACCCACTTAGTCTTTGGTGTCCCTTGGAAATTGCTCATCCTTCCAAACTATGACAACATTTTTAAAAAAATATACACCCAGGAAAGTGTGCATCAATCAGTGGCTCCTTCTGAAAGGCACAAACAATTAATAAAAAAGAAAGAGAAGAAAGCTGAATGGCTAATGCATTTTGCAGGAACATTATTATGCTTGTTTTTATTCTGAATATCTGATCAATTCAAAACGTCGAGCAGAAAGAGCAGATTCTCCTGAGAAGTTGCTTACAGGTAAAAGCAGGATAAAAGTGAAAAGACTAACTCGCTCCTTTTACTCGGGTTAAAAATAAAAGGGCTTTGTCCTTAATATGTATTGAACGCAGAAGAAGTGGGTTGTGGGAGATTGCCTGACTTTTCTTTCGTTTGAGTGACAACCTCAAACATTTCTCGTAAAAGGGAAAAAAAAGGGGGGAAAAAAGGTAATGGATGGGCAGTGACTTGCTGCTGTGAATCTGCTCCGTTGTCAGTGTTATCTGGTTCACTTTCAGACATGTCACTGCTGGTGCTGCCTGTCACGAACATCACATTGGAAGGGAGCCCATTCTCTCCACAGACCCCCCCCCCCCCATATGTTGAAGTGTCCTCATTTCCTCTCCCTCGATTCTTTTTTTGGTTTTTTCTTTTTATTTATTACTTAAGACGGGACATAAAACACTGAAAACACAGATGTTGTTCAGTCTTTGTGTTCATGTCAGCCTTCAGCCTTCCCTGCTATTAGCAGCGGTGGCCACTGTGGTCCTGCGTGTTTACGTTGCCCTTCTGCTCCAACACACTTGAATCCAATCAATGTGTCATCATGAGGCTCAGCAGTGAGCCCGACAACAAGCTACATATTACAAACAGGTGTGTTCAAGCAGGGATGAATCAAAAAAAACAACCCTGCAGGACAGTGGGGCGCCTCTGTTTACCGAGCACATACTGATTCGGACACAATAACAAAAAAAGTTAACCAAAAAATGAAAGTACTCAGTTAAAAGAGGTCTGAAAATGTTGGAAAATGAATGAAAATCGGTTAGTTTTATGAATATCCTGAAAATGAGCACAGAAAGCTTTGACAAAACACAGATGAGGTGGGTTCAAATTAATTTGCAATGTCTTAACCTGCAATTTTAAGCAAAAGAAGCAACTTCATTCTTGCAAACAAGTAAATTAATTCAAATAAAATCCACCAAAAAAACCAAATGTGATTAAAACTGCTCCAATTATTTCTGCCCAATTCACAAAAACATCCCAATTCACAAAAACATCCCTAGTTGTTAGTCCGTCCATCCATCCATCCATCCATCCATCCATCCATCCATCCATCCATCCATCCATC
>JAUESF010000070.1:13402748-13415126 GCA_032274765.1 Malacoctenus tetranemus | reverse complement strand
TGAACTTGGAGTTCCTCTGACTTCTGTCTTAACTCCATGCTAAATACTGGTAACTGCTGATTCCTGCAACAACTTTCTCTCACTATATTAAATGAATATATTTTACGAAATTATGTAAACAACGGCAGTTCCCGCGATGTCGGTAAATGTCAGGGAGCGCGTTTGTGACAACTCTTGATGGCAAAATAGGGAGAATATTCTCGTGGCGAGGGACACGATCGTGACTAAGTTGGGTTGACAGCGAAATGTAAGTTTTACCGCGGATAATAACAGTGAGGTTTGAATCAAATGAGCCGGGAGGTCGAAAGAGGACAGGTGAAATCATAGAGGCAAGTCACTGAAAAAGTTGCATCTTTGACAACGAAATTACAGCCTTAAAAAAAACAAAAACTTAAGTGCTGGTGCCCACACGGTGACTACATCAGGACAATGTCACACTTTATTCTAATTGGAAGATATGGCCTGTTACGGTACATTCTGGACCTAATTGAATCTTATAAGCAACACAAAGCTGCCAGGAGAGCACTTAAGAAGCGGTGCTCACATTCCCGAGTCAGGAGGCTTTAGTTGAAGCACATACAATCACAATAATATGGGTAGATTTTTTAATATCGCCCTGCCACTGCTCCCTAAAGCAATCACTGCAAACTCACTTCGTAGGGGCGGGGGAGACTAAATTGGATTAAGGGCCACAAGCACTTTAATTTTCTTGTGGGGACTAAAACGAATGGAGGAGGATCTGCGACACTTCACCACCACATGAGAGGAGCGAGATACCAGCAGTCTCTGATTTGCAGAGTGAACTTTGACAGTGAGACTATGATTACAAAAAAAATGCTTTACCTTCTTTTTTTTTTTTTTAAACGCAACGCCGCTACTCTAATATCAGGCTGCGGCTGAAACCTCCGGGCAGCACGACACAAGCGTGAACACATCTTGATGCGATCTCAGATAATTATCCAGTTGACTCTAATTGGGCTCATACACTAACAAAGATAAAGATAGGATTGTTTGTGTCTGATGTCCTTGAAAATGAATAACTGCAATCACATCCTAATGGCGGCGCAGCTGTGGCACGGTTATTGAGCCACTTTGGACAAGGTCGCAAAAGCACAAATAAGAACCACCATCAGGTGAAGCTAACCGTAGCCAACATCTATTCTAATGAGGCCTTACAAAGGAGCAAAGTGAGGAGGAAAAAAAACACATTTCTGTGAATGATGAATTATGTGTGATTCTGGCGTTTATTCCTCACATATGGCGCTCTGCTGAGAGTCCTTTGTCATGTGCACAGTTGAGCTTCGGAGGCAACTCTTTTTTCCGCATGGCGATCTGGCCTTCAGGTGTCCCCCTCCAAATATTTTTCACACCAGCCCAACGCACACACACACACACGGCTACACACAGCCGCCCCGCGATCTTGCTGAGTTGGACGAAGCAGTCAAGAGTTATCGACCGTTACGTTTTGTTGCAGTTCACACATTGCATATGTGAATTTAGAGCACGTATGCAAGCTCAGGTACGACGTGGAGATCTGTGTAAGCACAAGACGTGCTTCTCTGACTTTCACGAGCTGATCTAACAGTTCCTGGCAGCCCGCGCCACTCGACCCACACCTTCCCAACAACGACCTTTTCTTTCCTTAATTAATATATAATTGCCTTTGCGACAAAGTAAAAATAAAACCAAGCAATTTACTCATGGTGTTCTGCACTGTTGAGTGTGACTTCTTCCTGCGAAAACACAACAGGAAAGTGATTGTTTTTTTGTGTTCAGACACTGCAAAGCAAGGATGTTGCTTCCAACAGTAACAGACAAAGACCCCCAGTCAGAGGACACTTTACGCTCTTTTTTCAAGCTTTAAAGCACATTTAAATGCAAGAAACAAGTCCATTCGAAGGAGTTCCCATCCACCTCTGCTGTTTCAGGCGCCTTTAATCGGAGCAGAAAGTACAGCATATTGTTCTAAAGATTGTTGTGGGCATGTTTTTAGTCGCAAATGAACCAATCAGCTCTATTTTCAATTCCCCTCAAAGCCCGGGCGTGCTTGTTTTCCTGCCGTATTACTTTTATGACGCTGAATTTGGCATGCAGAAGAAAGAAGGAGCCTTTTCTGCAGAGGAAACAAATCTGCTTGTGATGAGGCTTTAGACTGAGGACAGCTGCTGTGTTCCAAATAAAGTGCGACTTTGTGACAGCTCACCTGTCTGAACTGACAAAGAACAGGGAATATATTTCGCTGCTCGACCCCGACCAATCCTGCAATTTATAACCTAATAAAATACTGCTGTATGTCGGCACAACTGTTCCACCTTGAAAAATGCAGCATAAATGTGAGATTGAAATCACAGGGCTGTCTGGTGCTGCCGTTTATTAATAAAATCAGACAAAAAGATTTCTATTGAGAGATGTAAGCAAACAACTCCAGTCGCTCATAATGTTTTTTTTTTTTTTTGCAAACCGACTGAATATAACAAGGAGCTTGCACGTGCACTGTGCACCCTGACACAACCCGAAGCCTATCGATGAATAAACACAGTGTTCAGTAACTTCCAAATGGCCAATAAACACAGAGCCTCTGACTTAAGACTTAATTTCAGTCCATCAATACTGAAACAAGCTTTTGTTGCTTTAAGATTTAAATGTGTTAACCAAGGACCTGACCAGCTCTCATTTAAAGACCAACGCTGTTATAGGCTCACAAATATTAGTGAGAGGGTGAATGTTAGTTCTCCAAACAGCGAGGGGCCTCCACACAAGAAACGACAACTTTGTCAGACTAGTAATAGCAAAGAAACACAAAATACTGACTGATGTGTTGTGCTGGGTCAAAGATCGTCCTGCTTAATACCAAACTAACAACAGCTGCAGTGACATAACAAGTTAGACCTGAATGTTTATGTACGAGTGAGATGTGTTCATTCCTTTTCCTTTCAGTACCTTTTTATCGGCCCTTTCTTTTGTCTCCTTGAGGTCATCAAACTGAGCCTTCATGAAAACGGTCTCATCAATCCCGGAAAAATTTTCAAAACACGTCAAACTGTGAGTCAACGAAAGGTAAAGGGACACTACCCTCAAGGCCAAGTGAGAAGAGGAGGCACAAATCAGGGGGAGAGATGAGAGCGTTAATCAGTGGGACAACTCTGTAGCTTAACAAACAGCTCTAATTACACGGGGATAAAGACTTGTTCATCACACAGCTTACGAGACACAAGTTAATTGCCTCGGCTTGTAGTCCCCTCCTTCCATCTGAAGTCAGCTTATACCAAAGTCACTCGGTGCAAATGCCACCGCTTACATTTTTTTGGGCCCCTCTGTCTCGCGCCCTCATTTCTACCCAGGTGCATTCTGCTTTTTTTCCCCAATATATCGACATGAATGTGCACAGATGAATCAGCAAGGTGGAAGCCTGTGTTGATAATTTTAATGGCGCGCCATTAGGGCTGACAGTACAAACACTCAGAAACAAATCCATGTGGGATGGAGACACACGGGGTGCAATCTATACCACGCTCGGCACTCAAGCTGTAGCCCAAAGCGAAGGCATGTCTGGCTTTTTTGCAAGATTATCACCTGTAATATGGATGCACACAGAAGGGTCATACACAAACGATTTTCAGTATGAAAAGCAGGGTATTGGATTGATGTCACTCTCGCATGTACAGCATGCACAGATGTGGTCCCTGCCTTGGGCTGCGGAGCTGTTTGGATCAATATGCTAAAAATAGACTGGATAATGCGTTTGAGATTTTCTTCAGATGTGTTGATACGGAGTGGATCTTTCATTTCGCGTTAGCACAGCGGGCGCTGACGCAGAAGTGACCGCTGTCAACGCCGGGTGGAAGGCGCTCACCTGCTCGGGTGACTGTGACAGAATCGGCTGGACGGCACGAAATTAACAAAGTTTCAAACGAACCGAAACTCCAAAGTTCGCACATTAAACAGAGAGCTGGTCATTGCTGCCAAAAAGCGTTGATGATCAAAGCGCAACAAGTTTAGGGAGGGGGGGGGGCGGTGGCAGCTGTGAATCACACGTCTTTGCACACTTTGTCAGCAAGGGATAAAAAAAAAATCGAGTCTTTTGCTCGTCCAATATTTATATATTTGCATCACATGAATGGCAAGAAGTGGTACTGGCTGTGTTTTTCTACACCATTAATTGTCTGGAAACGGCTCTGTTACCTGGGGGATTTGAGTGATGTCTGATTAAAAAAAATGCAATCCTTCAACCAGTCCCCATTCCTGAATCAACATACTCCAAAGATCTCGAACAAATGTACTTCATGATGTCTCATAATATTCCATGCATGGAGCAGGTTTCCGCGCCGTATGGATTTCAGCCCGACAAGATGTAACATCGCTACATTATTTAAACAAACAACACTGCTTCCTCGCCCTCGCAGTCCTGCATGATCCCTTCTCTTCCTCAATCGTCTCAGGCTAAGGGCAGCCCAAGTTCATCTTCTCTGACAGCCCTAAAAGGTTTTGCATGCTTTGGCCATGTTGTTTGCACATCTCCCAGAGGTCTAACAGTGACAATCAGTGAAGACGGGTCCTAAAACACTGCTTTGCACTTCCTTGTGACATACAAGATTCCACCTGAGAATAAGCAGGCATGTAGTAAACCTTAGCTTGTGTTTCCAGACTAAAATGACATTTCATGCCGGTCCAAAGTTCACCTGTTCTCTACACTCTGCTTGCAGGCTCAGCTGGGCCTTGCAGGCATCGACATCGTTTCACTATGGAGTGTCTTTATTACCCGAAAGCTCAGGAATTCGGTGATAAATCGGTTGTCATATGAAGGAAGAAAAGGTGAGACATTTAGGTGACGACTGCTTAAATTGTACCCGCAACACCAAATGCACAATTGAAGCCAAATGTTTCAACCAGCGAGCCGTTATCTCGCATGGAGCAGATTGTGCAGTGGACATTATCAAATCCTGAATCAACAACAACTAAATCCACACAGATGAGCTTCCCTGAGGCAAAACCGCGCAATCTGAGCAGCCAGAGTGCCTCTGCTGGGGAATATGTGTGTTGGAAATTGGTTTGTTTTAACCTACATGATGGAAAAATGGAAAAGTGCTGAAAGGTGAGGTGAAGTGAGTGCTTGTTGAATGGCAGGTAATCACAAAGACCCGTGCTTTGAAAGCACCAACAGGTAAACACACTGTAGAATGCAGACAATCCTGAACTCACCAGCGAGAGCGTTTATTTTTAAACCTTCCAGCGACAAAATATTGACTTGCATTTTTCTTCCATTCGGTCTTAGCCCAAGCTCCCGCAGTATTAACCTAACCTTAACCTAACCTTTAACAATAAAACATAAATACGCGGAGGAATCCTAAACTGTTGACTTGATTTCTATCCCCGTTCGAACCAAATATTCTTATTCTGTTCTCCAAATATCTGTAAAGACACATCTTCACACAGAGCGGCCACATGTGGTGTGTCTGTATGCTACTGACTCTCTTGCACTGGATTACATCCTTTCCCCACAGACCTACTCTGAACTCAGTCACAATTACTATTTGCTTAACCCCAATTATCACCCTGTAGCCTTAATCTAACTTGGATGTAATTGTTTCACTTGCGAGTTTAATGATGATCCATAGGGGGAACCTCAATTTTGCCTGCATGGTCAAATGATTCCCCCAGAGTCACTGCAGTGGGCAGGTTGGTGTCCCTTAGAATATAGAAAAACAACTCGAAGCTTAACCTAAGACCAGCAAAACCATGAAAAATGAAATCGGAACAAAAATTGTTTTGGTTTTTTTGGCATGGACTTCATTTCCATCTCCCGAGGAACAAGTAATAGACCACACAACAGGTATGTGTCAACACTAACACAAACAACAACATTGTGGGTTTTCTCGGCTGACAGTTTTCCCCCCAGAAAGTCACTCAAAGTTCAGCAATAACTTCAACTTACTGTTTCTCTACAGCCTCAACTTGACTTTGCACATTTATTCCACTCCAACACTGAAGCCAATGGGAACCTTTACTTCTGTCTGCACAGTTCCATGAGAGCCAAAGAGACAGTGGATGGGTTCAGGCCCTCAAAAGTTGCTTTCAAAAAACAAGTGGCTAAAAATTGCGTCGGCACAGATTTAATTCTCCAATTAAATGAATATCTGCCTTTAGTCTCAATTAGATTCAAACTAGTTTTCATCTGAAATGCGGTGCCTGTCCTAAACCTACAACCCCAGTCCCTCCAAACCAAGGATTCTTTTCACACCAGCATCATCAGCAGAGAAAGTAAACACATGTTTACACAAGCAAACTCCTAATTGGCCTTCCACGCTGTTACTTAATGAGAGATAGGATCTCAAAGTACATGAATCACTTGTAAAAAAAAAAAAAGGTGGCAGGCACAGGCGATGTAGTAGATGCATCTCTTAATTAAAAAGTGGCACTTTTTTTAACGAATTAATTATCTGAAACTGAAGACAACAGTCATTTATAAAGATCGTGTGCTAAGCGACAGAAAACAGGTATTTTTGTGGGAGCCACCAGTGAGAGGCTGAGGAGCTGCTGATTGGAGACACCTGGTCCTCAGCCGCCACTGTGTGCACAACACGGGGACACACACACACACACACACACACACAGGTACGGGGGCAGCGAGGCGCGCACGGATACCGACCTGCCGTTGAGCAAGGCAAGGAGCTCCCCTGCGTGGTACAGGTCGTTGCGCGTCACTCGGCTGAAGCGGAAGGAGTTGAGGTTGCAGAAGGTTACCGAGGGGAAGGTGATCATCGAGGCGGCCACCTCGTCCAGCTTGGTGACGTGCGGGTACTCGAAGTAGAACTGCACCCGGTCCACGCACACCATCACCAGGACGCCCACCGAAGCCATGAAGAACAAAATCCACAGGCTGCGCTTGATACACATCCGCTCATAGGTGAACATGTGCGAGATGCCGTGCAGCGTGGACCTGGTGGCGAAAACTTCAATGGGAGCCGGCTGCTTGTAGTCCATGTCCTCCGAGTCCGCTTTGAGATCCATTATGTCCCCGGGATGCGAGTTTGAGTGAATGACAGCTGGAGGAGCGCCAAGGCGCTAAAACCGGCTTTGTAAAGAAGTAGATGCCTTATTAATAAGGAGGAGGTTTTGTCGCTGCAAGTTCACGCCCTTCTACGCATGTATCTCTCATGCAGTCTGTGTGAGATGTTGCGTCACTGGCAGCCGGCAAAACAGCTCGACATTCAAAGCGTCGCCCCGAAAATCTCTGGCAAAACGTCCTGTCCTGACATGGAGACACGTGGAGAAAGTGGCCGACGAGGTGGAAGTGCGCGTTGTTTGCCGTCTCGGTTCGGGTCACAGTTCCACAATCATAATAATCAGGAGGAAAAAAGCCCGGCGTGGAGCGCGCATGGATGGATGCCAGCGCTGTCCTCTCTCTCTCTCTCTCTCTCCTCGCACACTTCTGTAGCACCGAGTTGAAATTAGGCTCTAAGGCTGAGGGGGACAAAAATGAGGAAAAAGACTAACATGCACCGATCGGAGCGATAAAAACCAGATCACGGGAGGAAACAAACCTCAGCGGAGATGGACAGAGACGCCGAATTAGGCGATCCAAGCCGCGGTGTAATGAGTGTCTCTGTGTGTGTGTGAGAGGCAGAGTAGACCGGGCTACATGGCTTTCCCAGCTCTTCACAGGCAATTCCAACACGTGCAGAATAATAAACAGCAGCTGATTCCCCCTCTCTCGCACGGTGATCTCCTTCAGGAGCGGTCGTCGCGCTGCCCTGGCTTCTCCACAGCCGGGATAAACAGCTGCATCACAGAGGAGCCGCTGCCTCGGTGTGATCGCTGCCTCGGTGCGCCTCTGCTCGCTCGCTCGCATCCATTCCCTCCTCCGAACTGCCTCCACAACAATGCAGGGGAAATTACTCCGGTTAGATTTGGATTCCCCGCTGGTGGATCCTTGATTAAAGAGTCTTCTGGGGGGGTGAAAAAACAAACAATAAAACAATCTTTGACCTGAGCCAAAAGGGGAAAAAAAAGAAAACAAGCAATTCCCGCCCGAGATGTTCACCGTGTGAATTCAAGGAAAACCACCTCGGAGGCGGCTGCGATTGCCCGGATCAATTAAATTCGCCCCAAAGAGAAGAGAGCAAGGATAGGACAGCAAGTGTTTTACACCGGGTGACGGAGTGCAACGTCGACGGCACCCCGGCGATGCATAGCCCAGACTTTACCAAGTACGCTCAACTAACGTATCAGATAGACACAGCGGGATTTAGAATATGGCCATTGGATAAATGATGTGCACTGGAGCCACACGGTGAAAAATCAACACGATGCAGGAGACAAGTGGGATAATACACTAACTTAAGCAAACAAAAGCAATTGTTTGTGTATTTAATTTGAACAACAATGACTTCCAAGAAGGATTATTGAGCTCTGTCTTACTGCAGTATGTGGGAGTGAAATCACAAAATGCAAATTAACAGGACGATTATCAAAATAATATATTTTTTGATCGCTCATGTGGTTTTTTCCCTGCTGTCTATTGTTCATTGTAATATATTGGCACTCATGGTTCTTTGTTGAGAAGCACAAGTGGACATTTCACAGGACTGCTTTTTTAATCCTATTTTTTGCACAGTATGTCAAGATTTTGCAGCAAAGTTTGCAGTTGTACGTCTAATAAACTCAATAACTTATTTTGATGACAGCAGTTCTTCAAAGATGGATTGCAGACCTCAGATGTACCTCAGATTCAGGCCATCAATGGGTCTGAGTCAGAGCAGGAGAACTCTGGGTTCTTTCTCACTGTCTCACGATATCGAATGAACACAAAAAAAACATCATCTCTTCTCTTCTCAGAGACAATGACATCACTGGATAACAGAGGTTTCATCACGTTTTTGGAGTAATGAGTTGGCGTGAGTCTCTTTCAATTGGTCGCAGCTCATTAGTTTGAATTGCAGCCAGTCGGAAAACTTTTAATGCAAAAGACATTTCACAAAAACGTGTTTCGGGTTTCTGTGTCGTCAAACAGTCCAGAAAACGTGTCGTCGTCACGGTTTTGCCTTTTGCATTATTTGTTTATCTGCAGGAACAACAACCCTCCACCTTTCCTGCTTTTTGTCACCTGGTGTCCCAGAGTGTAGAATTGAAACTCAGCTGACTGTGGCAGGAGACATTACCAAGTCAACTGACTTGTGGACTGTCTAATGTCATTTTGGAAACAGACATTCAGAGGGCAGAAAAGAAGGGAGAAGGGAAGAACTGTTGCCTTACCGAAAGTACACTTGGTGTGGTTACAACATGGGGCCTTTATGTGAGGAGTTCACATGCTCTTCTTGTACCTATTTCACTCCAAGGTAATCTGGCCTCTGCATTGGATGTAGGGTTGCATAGATGTGTTTGCGATTGTCTGACCACATGTGAGCCCTGAGATTGATTGCAGATATGTCCAGGATGTGCCCTCTTATGTCCAGAAAAGCATGACCTTTGCTTACACACGTTGTGATGTCAGATAGACTGATCAATGGGTGAATGTCGGATGTCTTTGCAGTGCGCTACGGCGAGTGCTTCGATAAAACAAACCTTTCTTTAAACTGCGAATGCGCGGATGCATTTGTGTGTTTAAAGGCATCTCTGTATTATGGCTTTTCATTGAATTCATTTGTATTCAGTGCAGCTGGTGAAGAAATATGGCTTTTAAGTGCATTCATTTGAAGTTTCCAAGTTGTTAAGCACTTTTTCTGACACATTAAGCAGCTCATCAACTGACTGGCCTTCCTGGCTGTGCACTCAAAATGGTAAACTATGAGTCAGTGTTGTGGCATGCAGATTCTCAGAGGAGAAGCAGAAATAAATGATCATTTAAACAACATTAGGATTTCATCCTCGTGCCACGCGGATGTAGGTTATCTTTCAACAAATCCCTGAATATATAGACCCAGGCCTGTACACACTGTTTGCCAAGTATCTGAATGAGTTACTACATGTTTGTACGGATGTCTGCACACACGGTCATACATGCACGCACATAAACAGTTGTACAACTCCCAGAACAAATCTCTTTTCTCCCCTGACCAACTCTCTGTAGTTGGCTGAATGGAACATCCAAATATGTCACAGTGAGCGAGTGAGCCAAACGCAGGCAATAAGGCAGATGTGTCGCAAGACCGCCAGTGCCAAATCTGTCATGGAAACCGTATTGCCAAGAGGCGAGGGTAGCTCACCCATGAAATTGTTCATAATGCGTCCATAATTGCCATTTGCCATAGTATTGACTGTGACAATGTGGCAGTCATCTATAAAGCGTGCATCTTATATTGATCACCAGTGCTGGGAAGGGGAGCATGCTCTGTTCCAGAGGATTCTGGGTAGACATTGCGCATCAGTGACACATACGGGTTTGATATTACAGTAGATATTAAATTCCTAAGGTGTATTTTGATCGCAGGTGCTGGGATGTACACTTATCCAAATTTAGCTTTTATCATTGCCTCTCACTGCCACTGAGATGCAGGAGTAGCTCACCGAGAGGACGCTTCTATTCACTTACATTATTCTGAAGAATATGATGGTACAGCGCTCGACGGAGCTGGATAAATATGGCCTTTTGACAAAGTCATTTTTCAGTGTTTTGGTTCCGCTCTGTTCGGATTTTCCTGCTATCTACAGCTTCATATGAATATATTTCCTTTCAGAGGCCACAGGAAAGTGATCTTTTATTTTATAAGAGGCTTCAGAATTTGAAAAAAGTTGAGATTTATTGCTGGAACTCCTATCAACTGATAGATCGTGCAAATGCAACTGCTGCTCGAGGATAATCACTGCGGTCATTTCCTATGTGCTCCAGCAACACTTTCGATGCAGCGAATGTTTTATCATAGTAATCAGGTATCACAGATTAAGTCTGACGTTTTTATTGCTTTTCGAGGTGCACTTTGGTTTGTCTCTTTAAAGGTACGATGCATCCTTAAATAAAGGGAGCTCAGCCACACGGAAACCAAATACAACTGAATTTGCTTCCCCCACAACTGATTGATTGGTCCACTTTTAGTTTTCGAGGGGATGTTTTGAATGAGCAAGTCTTGGGGAAAAAAACAAGTAATATAAACGTGCATCTTTGCAAATTTTTCTATAGCCAAGGCAAAAACAAAAAAAATGCTTATTTTTCACCAGTTTGAACCCCTCAAAAATATATAGTACACTCGTAAATGCTCACTGGGCCTATAAATGCAAGACAAGAGCATGAGTAACAAATGGGAAATGTGCTGTTTTCAATGAGAAGAGAAAGCACACAAAAGGTGGCTGCAAAGGAGGGTGAGAATGCATTAATGACACCTATAGCTCCTTTGTGTCTATGGGCTCCGAGACAGATGTATGAATGTACAAGGCATTCACGAGAGAGCTTCCCAGCCTTTGATGCAGTCTTTTGTGTTGTTGCTACTTGTATCCTCACTTTGTCGATGGAGAATGAGACGCGTGTCAGCAGCCTCCTCTGTGATTGGTCAGTTCTTAAAAAAAGGGACCCATACGGGTCACATCATCACTCTGCTCAGGGAAAAGGTGATTTTGTGGCAATAAAAAAATTACACATTTTACCAAAGCTGAACAGTATTTCCAGGAACTTGCAGTTGAACTTGATCTAATGTTGTGTTACATTGGACACGAGTAACTGGCGGTCCCATCGTCACTGTTTGCTGACAAACAACCAAGCCAAAAAAGGTAAAAAATTCAAGTGTAAAAAATTATCCAAAGAATAAAATACATTTGAATATGATATTCTCAGCAATTTCAGCATCGTTATCAAACATGTGTCATAAATGTACCTGCCATGTACCAGAAAAATGAAATAAATCTGTTCAATTGCACACAACTTGCCACAAAAGGACTGTTTCCCCCCCGCCCCCCCACCAATACAGTACAGGTGTGGGAGGAGTTGATTTAAGCACATCTGTGCTGAGCCTAACAACACTCCTCTGCTGCTCCCTCATAGATGTTTACGTGTAGCGATGCTGCCAAATCTCACGCATCGATGGAAAATCACACATTTACCTCCAAGCACCCACTCGGACGGCACACAGGCTTTGTTTGACGCCAAACACAAACATTTGGTCAACCGCCAAAGACTTCCTCGTGTGTTTCGCAATAATAGATGCTGTCGATAACGGCTCTGGAGAGTCACTCGCAGCTCGTTGCTGTGCTGTGATTAGTTTTACAATTGACACTCAATAACTGCCAAATATTCAAAGTTTCAGGTGTTTTTGGATATGTGAGGAAAAACTCAGTCATATAAAGGTGTGTTTTCGCTTTTTTCTGACGGAGTAATGTCTCGTAACAATTACTTTTAAAAGTTTTGAAAATAGCAACCACAATCACCCAAATACTTGTACAGTTAAGTACCAT
>JAUESF010000070.1:13317965-13328246 GCA_032274765.1 Malacoctenus tetranemus | reverse complement strand
CGCCACCACACGGATGGCTTCGTCAACTCCCAGGCTCTGGTGGTGCGGCGAGGAGAACCGTTCAAGATCAGCGTGCAGCTGGACGGACGACCCTTCAACCCCAAGACCGACTCCTTCAGGATCAAAGTCATGCTGGGTAGCTACCATTCCAGTCCCATCATCATGAAGGGATTTGACTGTGTTGATGTCTACTAACTGTTTTCTCTTCTACTTGTTGTTCCTCAGGAAACCTGTATGTGATTGTACCCGTGACCATGACCAACAAGCCCTCCGGTGCCCACTGGAAGGCTTACATGGAGCCTAAGGGCTTGAATCTCCGAGCGCCGTCCATCTTCATCTTGCCTCCTGCCTCGGCCTCGGTTGGCTGCTACAGATTTGTGCTGTATGCCTTCACAAAGAACAGGAAGAGGAGCTATGCGATGGGAAAGTTCACCCTTCTCTGCAACCCCTGGTGCTCCGGTGAGTCCACATCAGTTCAATGATCATCGCAGAAAGCAGAAAAAAATTGAAGGTCAAAATTCATTTTTTGGTGACTTTCTCTGGTTTATGTGGTTTGGCTGAGCAAATTGTTTGGATTGCATTCATCCACTATTTAAGTGAAAGTTGAACTGAGGTGACAGATGTGTGACTTGCGAGGTTAGTCACAGATGACGGACCCATTTCCATCATGGAAAATGCCCGGCAACAGGTTGTCAAAATAAAAGACAATCAGACTAACTTCTAAAACACATTTGAAGCCATCTGGACATCAATTTAACGACTAAACGGTGGTTTATTTCATAACTTGAATTGTGTGAGAAAAGGTTGATTTCAATTTTGGTTTGTCTTGTTTTTCTTAATGCAGATGATGCGGTGTACATCCCCTTTGAGGACCAGAGAGAAGAGTACATCCAGAATGACTCGGGGCTCCTGTTCATGGGGACGTCGATGAATCTCGTGGCGAGGCCGTGGTCCTTCGACCAGGTATGAAAAACACACTGATCAAGCACAACCTTTCTGTAAGAAAATCCTACATCTGGGCCCCGAGGTAATGAGGCTCCGCCACGTTTCTTATCGCTGCTCAAGTGTGAAATACGTAAATTAAAAGTGTTCACGTTCTTTCCTTGAGGCTGTTTGAAACACAACAGTCGGCATCAATTCACTGACGAGGAAGAAAGAGCGCAAGCCGACTCTTTCTTGTGGTGTGTTTTAGTGAAGGACGAACCACACAAACTTCAAAGTGATTTATCTTCTCTGTTCTGAAAAGCTGAACTCAGGTGACCAAAGATCAATACAAAAGTAAATCTAAATGTGCTCTATTTATGGAGCCCTTCACAGCACTTTCTAGGTGACCAGAATCCTTTAAAACAAATGAAATGTACTCACAAGTTCATGAAATAAAAGCAGAAACATGAAGGACAAAAAATTGAAGTGAAGTTCCTTCACACCACCGAGTCTTAAGAGCAGTTTGAGATATTCTGTGAAAGTAAAGCACAACTTTGTTGATAAGTGTGAATCCAGATTGAGTAATTCGACGTTCTCTCGCTCTCCCTGTCTGCAGTTTGAACCAGGTATCCTGGAGACGTGCCTGAATCTGCTCCAGGTCAGCCCTCTGCACAAGAAGAACAAGAAGAGGGACTACTTCAAGCGAAGCAATCCTGTGTACATCAGCCGCGTCGTGTCTGCCATGGTGAGTGTGGGGATGGAAAGCGCGAGATGGAAAGAAACCAAGTTCTGAAGCTTTGTTTTTTCTCACCATCTGTGTGTGTACATTTGTTTATCCTCTATGACAACATGACATCATTGTTGCTCATTAAATCAAGTTGTGGCACGAACTGATACATGGTGTTCAGCAGATTGTTGAGATGAACGTGAGTCTGCCCTAAGGTTTCAGAGCACTTTCATGAGCGGGGACACTGTGATTGTCAACACAATAAAGCGTCAGTGAGAGTAGTCATTATGTTGGCTCCGCGAAAGGAGAGTAATTGCAGAACAGAGACACTGCCTGAACCTGCTTTGCTGACTCTGGACTGGCGTGCGAACAAAACAAACAAAAAACACCTGGCATCGAAATTGGTTTTCTTCCTTTTTAGATCAACTGTGAGGACGACTGCGGCGTGCTGAAGGGGAACTGGTCCAAGGACTTCAAAGAGGGCGTCAACCCGTCCAAGTGGACGGGCAGCGGGGACATCCTGCAGCAGTGGGCCCAGTCCGGCTACAAGCCCGTCAAGTACGGCCAGTGCTGGGTGTTCGCAGCCGTCATGTGCACAGGTGAGTGAATCGACACTGCAGCCACACGTCACCTCTCGACCTCAGTCCACCTTGTCCTCCAAAGTGCCAAACCTCCAAAACTATGTCGCAATGATTGATGAGCTGTGTTTGTTTATACACGCCATCATTCTGCTTCTTTTCCATGACACAATGTTCTGATCATGTCATCAGCTTATTAATGTCTGTCTGCGTCTTCTCGTCGTGTCTTTCAGTCATGAGAGTTCTTGGCATTCCTTGTCGCGTCGTCACGAACTTCAACTCTGCTCACGACACCAACGACAACCTGGTGATTGAGGAGTACTACAGCGAGACAGGACAGAAGCTGAAGCGCAGCCAGGACAGCATATGGTGAGGAGCCATGACGCTTTGTATATTAACTCATTTCACAGGGGAACAGGCATTTTGTTGACAATTTTTTTGTAGATCTCATCAGCCAAACCTTGCCTGACCTTGTCTTGTTTTGGACCCTTTGAACAGGAACTTCCACGTCTGGGTGGAGTGCTGGATGGACCGCAGGGATCTGGGCTCTGAGATGAGTGGCTGGCAAGTCCTGGACCCGACCCCCCAGCAGAGGAGTGGAGGTACACACAGGAAACGTCACAAAGAAATGGTTTGGAGTGCATCGTTTTGTAATTTCCGTTTCTGACCTATTTTGGCTCTTTCGTCCCAGGCGTTTTCTGCTGTGGTCCGTCTCCCGTCAAAGCAATCAGGAACAAACGCGTCGACATGGTTTTCGACACGCGGTTCGTCTACGCCGAAGTGAATGCCGACGTGCACAAGATCATCATGAGTAACGGTTACGTGGTGAGCATGAGCAAAGACACAGAGAGAGTTGGATCCTTCATCTGCACCAAAGCCATTGGACTCCCCCGACCACAAAACATCACAGGAGACTACAAATTACTCAAAAGTAAGATCCTCCAAAAGCACTTCAGGTTTCCGTTTTATTGGGTCATTCGCTAAATAAATAAAATCCAGTGTTTGGAACTAATTTTCCTTTCCACTGTAACAGGCCCGACACTTTCATCAAGAAGTTCCACCGTCTCAGATGACTCCACGCTGAGAAGAGGTAATTCAGACGTTTGAGCACGCTCGTCAGAGCTTTGAATCAGTCGCTCCGGCACATCTCGTCTCATTAGCTGCTGCTCCTCCGTGTTTGTTTTAACAGGCTCGTCCAAGGGGGTGTCAGTCTTCCTGTCCCTGGACAAATCCCCCGTTGCCGGGAAACCGGTCCGCTTCATCGTGCAGGTCATCAACAACCAGAACGTGGCCAAGTCCATGAAGGTACATCTGAACGCCCAAGCAAAAGAGTACAACAACAGCCCCTCAGACACCTTCTGGGAGTCTCACGGGGTCCTGCACCTGGGACCCAAAGAAGGTAAACTGGCAGTTTCCAAAAGCATGTACTCCTCCTCGTTCTTTATTAGGTTTGAGGAAGAGTTTCACCCTCCTCTCCTCTGTCCACAGCCAAAGTGCTGCAAGAGCAGATCCTCCCGGCTCAGTATGAGGACGTGGTGGGCGACGACCTGATCAACCTGGCCGTTGTTCTGGAGGACTCGGCCAGTCACGAGCGGTTCCTGGCCTCGGAGGAGTTCAACATCGCCAGCCCTGAGCTCACCCTGCAGGTACGGCGACAGGAACGTCTTCTCTGAACGAATTAGCAAGATAAACACTTTCTGGAGGAGCCGTCACTCCGAGCCAGCTGGACTCGTCCAGGAATTAATCAGGAGCTTAAAAAAAGTCGGAACACTGGAAACACTCAGAAAAGCGAACTAAACCCTCCTTAAAACAAGTTTAGATTTGGTCTTCGAGTTCGTCGCTTCTGCCAGGACAATGTGGGGGACTTGTGAAGACTTATAGACTTAATCAGTGAACTGAGAATCACACAGTCTTTGCATGACGATTTAATTTAGGTGTTACAAGATGTTTGACTTGTAATCCAAACTGTTCCCTTTGAAGATGCCTGGTAAATTATAGGATTTTGCTAAAGAATCAATCTCATGCTGTGGTGCAACAATTACAAAAAAAGTATTTGGCAAATTTCTGTGTCCTACAACATGTTGAAGTTACACGATTCATGATGACGCGTGTGATCAGAAGGTGGAGAGAGAGAACATGTGAGAAACCAACGTAAAGTGTAATGGAGGTGGATCTTTGTGGTCTCAGTCTGACTCTGTTTCGTCTCCCAGATCGAAGATGACAAGCGGGTCGTGGTGAACGAGGAGCAGACCGCCATCGTGTCCTTCACCAACCCGTTTTCCCACCCAGTGAGCGGAGTGCTGACGGTGGCCGGAGCCGGGCTGATGCAGGGGAAGGTCTGCTACAGGTACGGCCGGCTGCTTTCCTCTTGTTTGCTTCAATTATTACCTCATAGTGAGTTATTTTTGGACAGGAAATGATAACATTAGGTACTGTCCAAACAGAGGAGTGTCACAGAGCGGCATGTCTCAGTACAGGGTGTCTTTGGTGAAGGAATGCAGGCTTGTCGCAGTTGTGTGCTGGTATTGTTCAGCCTGTGTTTATGCTGGCGTGGCGAGGACGATCAAAATGATGCGTCTCTGCAACGCGCACATGTTATTATTTGCAAGCAGGAAAGAGCTAATTAAAGCAGTTTCACTGTAGGTCTTTTAAGTTCCCTGAGAGACAGATTTTAATGGGAGTTAAACATCAACACAATGCCACCAGTCACAGCCGGCCAGGCACGACTGAAGCTGTTTCTCGAACGTTGTTCTGACGTGTCGTCCGTCTCGCTGCAGGATGTCCCCTCTGCGTCCGGGTGGAGCAGTGCAGCAGCGCATCACCTTCGTTCCCTTCAAGGTGGGGGTCCGCATGCTGCAGGCCAGCCTGTCGCTGGCCCACACCAACGCCACCGTCCGAGGATTCAAGATGATCTCTGTGGAGAGGAATTAAGCCCTGCACCCACTGCCACGTGTATTACTGCGTCCTGCACACATGTAAATGTTATTTATTTCATTATTTATCTTATTTATGTTTTTTCATATTTAAAATCAAAAAAACAACTTTTGTTATTATTAGTGAATTTATGTTGGGAGCGATGGTTGGATGGTTGTAAATTGCATTTCATCAACTTTACAGGAGAACCATGAAAAAATGAAATGACTTGCTGACTGTATTTAAGTGACTCTGTATGAGTTCACGTATTTCCATGAATATTTGTGGCTTGGATCAACAAATACCAAAGCAGCTGTAACAACTGTTTTTAAAACAACTTGTGTTTTTTTTTCTTTGTTTCAAAAACTAAATAAAGAGAAATGATCAGTTTCACCTCGTTTCCCTGTCGTCGGTATAAAAATGGACTTTTGTGACTGCGGTTCTGTATCTGCCCTCAAGGGGGCGACATTTTCCAACACAAAGCTCTCCTGGGCTTAATCTCTGCGAAATGCTCCTCAAACCTCCTGATATCAACGTGAAATTTACACCATAATCATTCGTCATTTAGTCGTTATTTGATCCTTTCCATCCCGCGTGCCTCCGGGCCTGAAAAACCAGGCGAAAAGAGACGAAACTCAACTCAATTTTTTTTTCCCCGCAATGCAATTAATTTATCTTTATTAATCTACCTTAACTGTCTGTCAAAACAAATCGACAATAAAGCATTATATACAAATCATAGCTAAGCTGACAGGCAGTGTAATCCGCACATGCACAACCACACCAGTTCATCTATATTACAAACAGGTTAATAGGGAGAATTTAACCACGACAGGAAAGAAAAACAATATACAACCAAGAATCAAGGTAAAGGAGCACCAGCCTAAAATAAACCAACTCTTTCATTCAAAACTTTCTTATAGGAGCAGAATTTGGTTTGTAGGGATGATTTTCCTTCTGATGTAGAATAAAAATTTGAGAAAGTGGTAGAAAATCAAAAGACAATAAATAAATTTGATTTTAAGTACAAAATAAAGACGATTTTTTGTTTTTTTAGCCTCTAACTATGAAGAAAACATTGATCCGATGTTGTTCAATCCAAGTTTTGCATAAAGAAATTCTAAAACATTAAAAAGTCAAAGAGATCTTTTTTTTTCTTCTAAATTTGTATTTCAATTAATAATGGCCAGAGTTCAATCTAAAAACACAGATAAAAAAAAGGAAGAACAAGCAATTTGAACTCTTCATCCATGCGGTTCACAAAACAGGAAGTAGGAGATCAGTGCAACACTTTCTTTGTGTACTAAAGTGGGACACTATTAATAGAAAGTTGAAATAAACTAAATGTTAAAGGAACTACAGCGTTAGTTCCCTGCAGGAAGTCATTGACCTTCTGCTCTCTTGTTTTTGGTCTTTGGTTCAACATGTTTGGCTTCATGTTTGTGGTGGGGGGGGGGGGGATAAAGATATAGTGGCGCCTCGCTTCAGAGTCCTCGCAGTTCATTCAGCCGACTGTGTGAGAGTGTCCGCCCGACTGGGCGCACTCCAAACGAGAGCGCCGACTCTGGATCAGTCTCGAGAGGCGCCTTTCGCCCCCTCCGGCTGCTGCTGCTCAGGAGTTCAGGAGCTTCTCCTGTTTTTAAGTGGGATCGTGAAAAAAAGTTGCCAGCTAGCGTCCTCTAGAGGTAGTCGAGCTCCAGTGCATGGCTCAGGGCCTCCAGATCAGCTCGACAGGACACCCTCCAGAATGGCATGTTCTTCTGAGGAAACAGAGAGGTTCAGTGTATATGTGTAGGTTTATTGCGTTTACAGTCTCAGGGTGAAATAAAGACATGCAGACTCACAGTTGTAGCATTAAACTTTTGTGCGTCAGTGAAATGTGTTGCGCGGTTATGATGTGGACTTTATTGTGTGACAAAGTACATCTGGTTAATGTGAAAAAAAAGTGGGAGGAGAAAAAAAACTCTAATCTGTCCAAGTGCCAAATCCTCACATTTCAATGAAAACATCATCATAAAACGATGGAGGGGGAAAAAGCGGCGGACACAGAAGCTCCAGAGATCGAGTGTGTCGTGAGGTTAACTGATTAGCTGTGCACCGTTCCTCAGCAGTCACAGCCATAAATAACGCAGATCGGGTTTTTATACCTTCTTGGCCACGGCCTCCTCTTCGGCTCCGTCTCCGATCACCACGTACACGGCCCTTCGACCGAACCGCTGGGAGACGCGCTCGAAGCAGCTCTCTTTGCCTGCCGGGAGAGAGCAAACGGGACGGTCGGACGCGTGCGGCGACGGGGAGTTTGATGCTCGCTTCGCTGTTTTAAACGTCTTTGAGGACGTTGTTGAGAGGAGGCGGCGATTTCTGTCACTGTCTCTGTTTTTGTCTCACCCGTCTTGGTGGCGCTGTATATGTTCTCTATGGGGAAGGCGGAGCCCAGGCCGTACAGCAGCACTTTGGACAGAGCTGGGATCAGCTGCGTGGTGGTCACCAGCACGTTCACACAGTTCGGCCTGGAACAGCAAGAGACAGATTCAGTGTTCCTGCGTTTCTGCCATTTTGGCGCCCTGTACTGACACGTTGTACATCTGGAATCAAGTCTGACTTAATCCTAAAACTTAAAAATAACAATAATAACAATAATAAAAGGCATTAATAAACAGACCTCGAGTTAATGAGAGCCAGAGCTTTGAGTGCATGAGTCAGCCACAGATCAGTCAAGACCTCCATTTCTCTTCTCAACTGGAGCCACTCTTCTCTCTTCGGGCTGCCCAGCAAACCTGCACAAGAGCGAGTTGGTCAGTTTTCAGTATAAAGCAGGAGTTCTCTGTTTTCTTTCTATATATATGGACATTTACTGAGATGCTGCACTATTTGTTTAATCAGCAGAATTGTTTCAACAGCATCTTAAATGTCACTGTGCGGCGTTAAAGAAGCCGGCAGCACCAAGTCTGACTCACTCGCTTAAAACAACAAACCTCTCTGCTTCCTTGGAGCTGTTTTATTGTATCAACTTACTAATTTCCTGTAATTATCAGGAGGTTTTAAACGCGCAATAAAACCACACGCGAACCAACCGAGACTCGGGAGAGACTCGGGCCTCGGAGAGCGCGACCTACCCCCGACGTTGTTCTTGTACGTGTTGTAGACCTCCTTGACTCTGCGGTATCGGAAAGCCAGCTTCCTCATCCAGTCCACGCCACCGTGGACGCCGGACCCCAGGCACAGCGAGCCGGCCCCCGCCGGGCTCTGGAAGCCATCCGAGCCGAAGTTGTAAGTGCTGAAGGATCACCGCACAGGAAACAGGCACGATATAGATTAGAGCGGCACCATCTGCAATTTTCCACCGCCGCTATCAACGTTTCAACGTGGATTTCTCGAGAAAAAAATGTCGCAACGCTCGAGTTTGGAAATGTTTGCTGGCTTAAGGAATTAAGTCAGTCTCAGAAAAAGACAGCAGGATTGAACCATCCATCAAATGTAGGGACGTGTGCCAGTGCGACCAGAAGTATTTCAGGGACGAGAAAAAAATAAAAACCCTTCGGACCGAAACGAGGCCGTGAATGAGCCTTTGTTTGTTTGACAAGAACACAGCGAGAGCCTGCTGAGGATAAATATAAAAACATATTCAGCTGAAAGGGGCCAAGTTCCATAAAATAAATACATCAAAACGCGCTTTTGGTACAGTTTGGCTCGTCCTCCGATCACTCCTAAAAGTATCCTAAAGTGCTTCAACAAGTTGGTGCAATAAAACGTCTGGGCGCAGGGAGACAGCGGGGATAAAGAAGAGATATTCTGATGAGAAATGAAAGCGTCGGATAATCCTGTGACATATTATACGGCTGTGGACGTCGGGAGAATAAAAGACATGCACATGCTTGCATGCATGAGCACACATGGATGCACACAAATGCTCACACTCGGCCTCTCATCTCGTGCTTTCTTTTCCTCTCGTGCACTAAAAACCCCCCCAAAGGGCAAGTCTGGTTCAGCGGGCGAGCTGTCGGAGCGTCTGAGCGCAGGCCCCGAGTGCCGTCGCACCGCGGAGGCTTTACCTCAGGTCCTGTCCATTGTCGTCGGACGCCACGTCATCAATGTGGACCTGGTCACATTCCTAGGAAATGAAAAGGAGAGGGAATATATCAGGAGATCCGTTTCAGAGGAAAGCCCTGTACAGGCAGGTTTTCCTCCTGTAGGATGGGGGGGGGGAAGGGAGGGAGGGGGGCTCTTTGATTGACAGGATGAGTAAAATGAAAAAAGAAAGGAGCTAAAATATAAGACACGAAAGGAGGAAGTGAGGTATCAAGACACGGGACAGTGAGGCGCCACCAGTCAACGCGGTGCAGAAACTCCTCTGTCACCACACGGTCGATTCAAACACATCTGCATTTTCACTGTATCTATTTATTTACACATAGCGTTATACATCCCTTAAAAGCCGTGTTGTTTAAGCCTATTAGTGTGCGTATTGTTTCTCCATACTGGGTCTCGGTGCAACCAGGCAAACTGCAGCAAAGACACACACCATTACCTAAACATGCGGGCGAAGACAAATGACCTGCGGCTGTTTACAGTCGTAGCAGTAAATGAAAACAGGTAGAAGGGATAAAGAGAAACGAGTAAAAAGAACAACAAGAAGGTCCGTCATCACGAGCTAACACAACACAGCATGCGGGGGGGGGGGGACAGCTTCTGGCCTCGAAAAACCCACAACCCTCCATCTTCCATGTGCACATAATACACCCACAGTGGTCTCGCACGTGGCCTCGCCGAGTCCCAGTATAACTCCAAACTGTCACGCAACGACCCGGGACAGACAGTCCGTCCTCTCGCCTTTCACTCGTCCAGACGGAGACGCTACCTCATCTTCTTTACATCGCCACATAACTCAATTCCCGGGGGCTGCGGCCCACCTCCCACTCAGGTGTCATCTGCCCGCGCGGAGGAGCCGCGGAGCTGAAGAGCTGCAACTGCTGACCATCAGAGAGCGAGTCACCCCCCCCCATCCCCCACTACCCCCAACTGTAGCAGAGCTGAAGCGTTGGGCCAGTCCGAACCCAGTGTTCCCAGTTTAGAGAGAATTACAAATGTTGTAAACTATTTCCACTTCAATTATTTTTCTTTTTATTCAGGAAAAATCAA
>JAUESF010000070.1:13230041-13247765 GCA_032274765.1 Malacoctenus tetranemus | reverse complement strand
AGCAACATGCAGCAACATACAGCAACATACAGCGACATACAGCAGTGGCACATTGTAACCATGACAACAATAACACCACCTAAAAGAAAAGCTTCAGTGTTTCTAGTGACTCTGTTTTGAATTTGTATTAAATACTAGAAGCACTAATCTACACTAAGTAGTTGTTGGATGGAGTCGTGTGCCTTCTTATCACTGTAAAACATTCAAACACTTTATTACAATTAATAAATTCTTATCAACAAATGCGTTGTTTGGACATTTCCAAACAACTATCATCAACAATCATTCTGATAATTGGCAGGTTTTTACACTCAAATCAAGGACATTGGATGAGTAATCCTGCTCATTTTCAGCACCGACTTACATATAGTTTCTTTTAAGGTTCATTTCAATGATATGAATGAATAAAATATATTCACCTTTTCAATCAAGAGTCGCGCTTTGTGGTGATGTGAGAACGTTGCCACTAGATGGCAGCAGAGCTCTCTTTATGGCAGCATGTCCCTCCTCAGACTCGATCTGTGGTCACCGCGTTCAAGATGAACCGAACAAAGGGGAGTCTGGCTGTTTTTCATTAACTGTTCGTTACGCCATCAATAATCCAATTATCGTGACTAAATATCATAATAAACCGAGCATTGTTTTGTCTTCATCCTGGTATGTCAGGCGCTGACGTTCTGCTGTCGGCCTTCTGCGCGCTGCTGCTTCCACTTGAGCAGTTTTGAAGAAAAATTTCACTATTAACAGAAACGTTTCTTTTTGATTGACGCTCTTTCAGTTATTTCCTGTTAATTACGTTTTTTGTATGAACCCTTTGTTCATTTATGAGAGCTGTTGCACACGCAGCCTCCGTTCGCTCAGACAAACGATGATGAAGATGAAGATGATGATGACGATGGCAAACTTCTAAAAGAAGTAGCAGACACAAAGCTGATTTATCACCCTGAAACGGGCCTGTTTGAGAACTGCATTCAAGCTAAGTTGAACTGAATTGAAACGTTGTCCTGTATCATGAATAACTGTAGTAATCAACAGAGAAGAATCCACCAAATTGCTCAGTTTGTTGCATGTTTTTCAAGAAGAAATCAGCAGATCCCAGAGCGGTGTTTAAGAGACAGGTAGTAAGTGGGATTCAGGCCGAATGAGAATCTGTTCACCAGGATAAAAAACACAATCACTCCTGATGCAAACTTCGTTGTTTAGCTGATGGGAAGGTGTCAGAAGAGATTCTCAGAGCGCGGCAGCGTCACTCTCAGCCGCGGAGCCGAGACGCTTTGATCCTGCTGATCAGTGAAGATAGCGACGTTTTTTGGCTTCATGGATCAGATAACAGGAGGCATTTTTTTCGGTCTTTAAAAAAAAAGCTTCAGTTGCTTTTGAAAGCGAATTCTTTTGGTCAGCCTGAGGCGACGGAGCAGTGAGGGTGGAATTACCTCATCTTCACCTCACCCCCCCCCAACTCCTTCTCTATTTTGTTCAACATTCAACACATTTTAGACTTTTTTGCATCGCCTCTTTTTGTCAACAATAGTAAATAATTATAAGATAACATAAAATTGAGTGATTAGAAATTAAATCCTATGAGTTCATACATTTAACACCCGGATGTAAGTGGAAAACATTCGGCTGTGCTGCATTTTTATACAATAAAACACATTAACATTCATGTGTTTGTTTGCGATGAAACGAATAAACACGTGGTGTCTCTTCACAAGGGCCTCTGAATTGTTTTCGACTCGCTCCACTCAGGTGCGTCGCTTCGCACCGCGCATGCGCTCTGCGCGGCGACCAGGTGAAGTCACAGACGTGGGGCCGTGGCGGGTTCACTCATTCGCGGCGCCTCAGCGGGACTGGTGCGAGCGGAGCCCTGCAGATGTCTGTGCTGGAGAGGTTAGACTGGAGGGTAAGTCCCACTCGCCTCTTCACCCACCCGCCGGTCCCGCGTCACGTCCACCGCCTCCACGTTGGAGTCGGTGCGCCGCGCGCCGCGTGGTTTACAAACACCTGTTTGTTCCGTCCGCGTCTGAGAGCGAGCCGAGATTTATGCAAATGAGACCCTAAAGTTAGTTTCAGTCATTTGGTTTGAGGCCACAGGATTAAAAAGCAGCGTGGCTGCAAAATAATGAGCTTAGTCCAGAATCATGTGGGTCCTCCTCACGCTTTCTCTGGATTTTGTTGGGGAGAGAAAAAAAAAGCAGAAATCGCTCTTTTTCTGTGGTTTCGCTGCATCTTTTTTGAAAATGTAAGATTGGGATTATCTAAACAGAATCAGAAATGCACGTAGATAAAACACATTTTGCAAATAACTCTAATGGTCATGTTGTTGCTGCATTTTATTGCAACAAAAGAAAAAGGTTAGAGATAAAAAAGAAAATCGTAAATAGGAAAAATGCCTGTGTTTTTGCTGCAGTTTTGGCCACTAGCTGTTTGTGACACAGATGAACAAACCCTGACTTGTTTGATTTGTGTGTCTGCGCAATAAAACCTTCCTTATTTCCACCTGATATCAGCTGATCTCCCCTGGAGTTTTTTAAGGTGTTTCTGGGCGGGAAGACAAACGTCAGCGTCCGTCCGAGCCTGACTGACTCTCCCTCGGCCCCGTCCTGCGCTCAGCTCAGGGCAGGAGACGGATTTTAATCCAGGCGCCTTTCTCCCCCGCGTCGGAGACCGACACCGCACCATCACATAATCCTCCACCGGCCTCTGGTTCTCATGCAGGCTGCGGCGGATTGTCACGGCTTGGCTCGGACGGACGGACGCCGCAGCCTGTTGTCCCTCAAAACAACAAGTCTGTCCAGTGTCCACTGAGAGGAAATGAAGGTCTGACAGACTGAGATGGATTTTGCGTCTGATGATGCAAAATTAGATTTTGTGGTTAAAAAAAAAAGCCAAATTGTGGATGAATTTTTTGCTTTTCAAGGCCAAAGCTGAAAATCAAAAGCATCGGAAAAAGCAGGTGATGTCAGGCTCAGTAAGTCATTAAAAAAAACAGACAAAGAAAGAGAAGCATCACGTGCTTTTATTTGGAGATGTAATGAATATCAAAGCGTCGCAGCAGCTTTGTTTTGGCCATTGCAAAAACTCTGGCGAGATGTAAATGAAGCCGAGAGGAGCTGTTTGTTGAGCTCCTTTGAGCTTTGGAGGGTTTTCACAGAGCGAAGCTGCTGAGCCCTCGGGCTCACTGCGGTTTGAAACGAGCACTTAACCACCACCGTGAAACACCAACATTAAATTGTCACGGGTCTATTTAAATACCTGTCAATCTCGCCAGCCTCTCACAGGGCACAGCTGGGATTATCGAGATTAAGAAAAAAATCTGATTTATCCGAAAAGAATCGCTTTTGTTTATTATGGACATGAGATTTACATTAAGCGATTTATAACAATAAAAATATAAATCAAGCAAATAATTGTTCAATAATAATAATAATAATAATAATAATAATAATAATAATAATAATAATAATGGTTTCCACAACCTTTAATTTGAAAGACTTTTTTTTAGCTGAAGGAAAAAGTTATTGTTGAATGTCAAGTCAAAATATCCCATTGTTTTCTTTTTGTTTTGACCACAATAACAAACACACCACATTTCCAACAAGCGACGGGCTTTGGTCGGAAGGCTTGAAGCGAGTGACCATCAAAATGTGACCAGCACCCCCCCCAAAACGATCCCCCGAAACGGCCTCACTTCATCATTTGTGTCGGTTTGAATCTGTAACGCTGTGCTTGTTGATATAAGCCGCTAAATCTCTATTTAAGGGTTCGACCAAACAAGGGATTGTTTCCACACCGTAAATCACTGCTCATGCATAATAAAGGGAATATCGAGGTCCTGTGTTTGGGAGTAGCCGAGGGGCCCGAGCGGAGCAGCAGAGACGGATCAGACATGTCGGCGGTGAAAGACTTCCCGCACATTAGCACAGGAAAAGTGAGCAGCCGTAAACTTCGGGATTACGGGTTTTAACGTCTCACCGCGGCCGAGACGCCTCAGAGACGGACCGAGCTGCCATTGGCCCGCCGGCCCGCCAATCACGGCCGCCCGCAATTAGCCGCTTTCGGTGACGTCTCCCCCTCCCCACCTCTCCGCGCCGGGTGACGCCCCCTCGGAGCCGGCGTGCAGATATAGCGCAAGAGCCCGGGGTTGGCATCGCAGAGACTGAACGTCGCCGTTTCGGCCATAAGAGGGAGTCAAGTTTCTTATGCTCCGGCGTCGCCCACTTTCACCAACACAAGCACGGAGCGCGCCGCCCGGGACACAGAGGAGGGGGGCACACACCGCTCGACAGCACGTCGTTTCCCTCTCGAAAGCAGCTGCGGGGACTCATATCTGTGGTGGGAGAGTCCGGCGCTCGGTCACTTCGCCCCTTCCAGCACGACACCCACCAACAACTCGGCGTCTTGGCCGCAGCAGGAGAAGCGCGAGCGGGTTGATGATCACCAGGAAGCTGCTGGCTCTCTCCTACCTGGACTAACTTGGCAGCAGGCGGCGGAGCTTTTTTCTTTCTTGTTGCTTTCTTTCTTATTTTACTTTTTCTTTTTTGTTGTTGCTTTTTTTAAACAGAGAAAGTTTTTCTCTCGCCCAGAATGTTGTGGAAATTAGCCGACAACGTCAAGTATGAGGATGACTGCGAGGTGAGTTTCGGGAGAGAGAGCGAGAAAAGTTGGTGTCACAAACGAGTCGCTCGGGTTGACCTCCTTTCGCAACTTTTGTCCTGTGTTGAAAAAAAGCTGCTGAGCTCAGAAAAAGGCAGAAAATCAGTTGAAACGAGACAAATTTACAGGAGCTGAAGAGAAGAGAAAAAATGTAAATAAAAAACAAACCAATTTTACTGGTTCAAATGTAAAGCGTTTAGAAACTCAACCGCTTTCAAGACTGAATATTCAAAATTAGAGTAAAACGTTGCTTTAAATGTTTATTCAAAATAAATGACAAATTCGTGTGATCTTTTTATAAATGCTAAAAATGTGCTTTTATATTCAACTTTAGTGAAACAATTACAGATTGAGTTTTAGGAGCAAAAATAAACAACGTGTTCAGTTAATTTCAGATAAAGACTAAAAGTGGATCCTTGCTAACATGGGGGAAACAACAACAAATAGCCCTCACTGGTAAATGTCCCGACCACCTGCCCGCCTGCTGCACCGCTCTGAGCGTCCTCGTCTCTCTCGCCCCCCCAGGAAAGGCACGACGGCAGCAGCAATGGGAACCCCCGGCTGCCCCACCTGCCAGCGGTCAGCCAGCACCTCTACAGCCCGTCTCCCGCCCTCTCGCACTCGGCCAGTTCGGACTTCCAGCCCCCCTACTTCCCGCCCCCGTACCAGCCCATCTCCTACCCGCAGTCCAGCGACCCCTACTCGCACCTCGGCGACCCCTTCAACATCAACTCGCTGCACCAGTCGCCGTCGTCGAACCAGCAGCAGCCGTGGCCCGGCCGGCAGGGCCAGGAGGGGCTCGGCGCGCACGGCAGGAGCGGCCTGGCCAGCCAGATCCTGGGCCTGGAGGGGGGCTCGTCCGGGGTGAGGAGGGAAGGCTTCCGCCGGCCCGAGCTGCTGCCGCCGCACGCGCACAGCCTGGAGTCGTCGGTTATCGGTGACAACATGGTCATGCACGACATGACCCACGGGCTGGAGGACGTGCAAGTAAGTGGGCTGTGATTGGTGCATGGACCTGGAATTGAACTTCAGGGATTAAAATGTGAGGAATAAATGCAGAAACACGCAGCAGTAATAACATCACGTAGTAATAACACATATTTTAGGATTTTTTTTAAATACAGTAAATTTCAGTGTACACACACAGGACACTTTGTGTCACTGGGAAGTTAAAATATAGCAAAAATAAGCCAATGTCATTTAACATTGCATTCAGACATGTTATTTTATTTGTACTATATTACTAAATACTGCATTTTTTTTGCAATAGTTTGATTTTTTCTGCAAAAAAGTGCAAAGCAGAACACACACTAATGCATCCTGGATAACACAAAACACAGTGTGTGTAAAAACAAAAAAAAAACTTCTATAATTGTATTGTTTGTACACTGCATGTGTGCTTACTTTTCTTCTCCCTTTCATTCGGCAGCACGTCGATGACCATAGTATTGTTATGGCCGATCAGACAGTCATCAAAAAAGGTGGGTTTGTTATCTTCCTCACTATAATTTACCTGTCAAAGTCATTTAAAAGAAGAAGAGAGAGAAAGAAACAGCAGTTGTGTTAGAAAGTGCTGCCTGGGGTACAAGTGTCGAGGTGCAGTAATTACTGAGAAGGGCTGGAAATTTACTGTAAGGTGTGTATTTTTTTTTCTCCCCCCCCACCACCACCTCCACCCCCCTCCCCCCTCTCTTGCTTTCTGCATACTTGGAAATGTCGTGCCTGGATAGTGGCATGTCAGGGCACTCAGTGTGAGAGTGCAGCAAAGGAGGAGTCTTGTGTTTGCACTCACACTGCATACAATGATAATCCTCGCAGCCCGTGAGATGCACTCGTCTAAGCTCGGCGTGATCCTCGGCCTATTCTGTCGGTGAAGGTGCTTGAATGGATGCCCAGTGGGAAAGCAGTGATCCCTTTTCAAATTCTGCCGGCTAAAAGCTGACATGACACAAAAATTGAGCAATCTTCACAACAGCGGTGTTGACGGTGAGAGAAGAAGAGGGAGGGAGGCGAGGCGAGGGGAGGGGGGGGGGCAAGCTTCGGATCATTTTAGGCTGCTTTAAGCTCGCAATTGCAGCTCTCTTCTGTTCACGTTAACAGGAAATTACGAGCTGATCTCCGAGCTGTGTTTGGCTCTGCAGAACCAGCTTTTTTGCCGGGGTGTGGCAATAGGCTCGCATGTGAAGGACAGTTTAGTAATTTGTTGAGACATGAACTGTTTTGAGGGAGAAACGTATTCCTGCTGTTTTGTCATCAGGACTCCATTAAAGCGACTCCCAGTGAAAGATTAGCCAGAGCAACAGCACGAGGGCGAGACGGAGCTCCATGCAAATGTATAAAATGTCTGTATTGCATAAATCTGTTTTATTTTCGCTGATGTGCCTCCAAGAAGTCAGAAGCCATTTGGACTATTCGTTGTGGTTTGTTTCGAGGACAATGATGTGATATTTTGCAGCGAATTAAGCGTCTCGAAGTGTTTTCTGACAGCACACAAACACAAAAGAAGTGTAACTATCATCCCAGACGTAATTACAAGCAGAGCGCCGCTCGCACAGGACAATAAAGCCAACCAGTCGGCATCGGAAATCAGAGACGGCTCATTATATTGTTCCCATGCTCAAGGGCACGCTACGGGCCATCTAGGTTTCCCACTTGTAAACAATGGCATGTCATTCCCAGCGCTGCGCCCCAGAGGAGGAGGAGGACAGCGCTCATGTGACTCTGTGATTTCTGTCTCAGTATTAGGACTGCGAGGTGGCAGGAACCTTGATCGCTTACAGAGGACTTATTATCAGGGGGGCATTCTTGCGGGTGAGGATGAAGCTAGCTCTGTTCTGTATTGTAGTGTGCTGTACTGTTGTGTTGTTGTCTGATGACTGTGAGGTGCTTTTCTTTTCTCGTGGTAAATACCTATAAATGATCTGTGAAATTAAATTCCGCACCATTCTTTTTATTCATCTCTTTTTGTTTCGTCCTCCTGGAGCATCCTGCCTAAAATCTCCCAGTGCTCAGAGGCTGTGAGACCAAAACTCCTTCACAGAGTCGATGTGTGTCCGTGGAGCAGATGTAGGGGCTGTTTGTGTGTGCGTACCTGTTTGGCGTGATGGCGTTGTGGCTGTTTAACAATCAGGCTTCAACTGGTCCCAAAAAACCCCCCACGCTGTGTTTCTAAAGGCTGCTCAGGAGCGGTGTTATTCATTTCATTTCGATCGACTTTCCGAGAGAAAACTCTGGTTTCCACAGTCGTGCAGAGCTGAAGCGACACACCTCCTTATGATTACATGCAAAAAAACACAGATTCCTGATTGCAAAGGAAGGATTACAAAGAAATGTGCACATTGAAAACACAGGCTGTTGCCCAACCACGCTCCTTTCTTTTTTGTGTGTGTGTGTGTGTGTGAGCGAGTGTGTGCGTGTGTGTGTGTGTGTGCTTGTTTTCCCTCCAGCTAACCCACGCTGCTTCCCTCTCTCTCCAGGTCCCGTCACTCTGCCTAAAGGAAACACACTGGGCCTCCCCTTCCAGAAAGAGTCCCTGCTGGGCATGGTTTCAAACCCCACCGAGGTGTTTTGCTCCGTACCGGGCCGACTCTCCCTGCTCAGCTCCACGTCCAAATACAAGGTCACCGTGGCCGAGGTCCAGAGACGCTTGTCAGCCCCCGAGTGCCTGAACGCGTCGCTGCTGGGAGGCGTCCTGCGCAGGTCAGAGCTCCCACTCATCCAACCTGACAGCTTGGCGGGACCTCGTGGTGTTTCGCGTCTTTTCCTCGCGAGGCCGACAGGACGCGGCCGCTTCTCCACACAAATCACACGCAGCCAGCCCGAGTCTCGGTCCTTTAGTTTGATCAGCGCTTATCGTGTTTGCAGGCTGTTAACAAGGTCGTCTTACGTCGGATAGCTCGCGCTGATCTGCAGCTTAAAGCTCAGCAGCCCATGGGAAAGGCACGGTTTGAAGAGCGCAGCTCGGCTGAGTTGCTCCAGCTCATCAGTTTTCTCTTCTCTCTCTCTCTCTCTCTCTCTCTCTCTCTCTCTCTCTCTCTCTCTCTCTCTTTTTAGTGTTTTTTTTTTTTTCTCGCAAAGTTCGTGACGTTCTTTGTGTGGTCTGCAATTTTGGTTCGGTGCTTCCTTTGAGGATAGGTTACATCAACAGAGCAGCAATCTAAGGACTCTGTGGGTGTGTGTGTGTGCGTTTGTGTGCATATTTATGCAGGTTTTTGTGTGTGTGTGTGTGTGTTTATTCTTGAGTTTGCATCATGTGTAGGTTTATCTCTGCCCAGCCGGTTGACCTCTTGGCACATATGTGTGTGTGGCGCTGAGCGGAGGGACTGTGAGGTGACCGTACGCGCGCTCTCCCCACGTACACGCCGCTTCGGTCGGGGGTGTCGAGCATGCCTGCCACTTCCCATGTGCCCGTGTTAATGCTGACATGCACACATACACCCACGTACACAATCAGTCACTTTTAAGTAGGTCATATAGCAATGGGAAAGGGGAGGGAGGGGAGGAGGGGGGGTCGTTAGTCGAGGGACAAGGGGGGAGAAGGGGACCAAAGGGCGGGGTGGGGTGGGGGCGGGGGGTGGGGGGGGTACTCGTACACACATGCCTCCCTAAAGATGCTCCTTCCCTCACCCACCATGGAGGGGGGGAGGGGGGGGGGAGATTGCCCGGCAGTCATGCAGAAAACTGAATCGGCCGCGGCAAGTGGGGAGTTAAAGAGCTTCTGCAAACGCATGTATGAGCGGTCGCTCCGCTCTGGCTTTTTGAGTGGAAGCATCACTGGACTCCTTTTATTTAGGTCAGCAGTGTTTTGTGTGTGTGTGTGTGTGCTTTTTTTGTTGTTATCATACTGGGGGAAAAAAAACACACTCTCAAAATTTGTTTAGAAAACTTAAATCAAGCTCTTTGTTTACTTTAAATCAGCCAAAGCTGACAAAATTCTCCAGATGAGATTAACTGTCAGAACATCCTCCAATCAGCAGGAAGTCTGTTCAGGTGATCGAGCTCTATGATATTTGATAAGATATTTTTAGCCAAAGGGGAAAAAAATCTGACTCTTAGATGTGGATTTTTATACTGCAGGAGTGAATACAAAATGTAGTAGTTCTGTCACTTGTGTGTGAATATACTGTTGCATGTGTGGAATCTGACTGGATAAAAAGTCCCAGAGAAAGTCTTAAAAGTAAATTGTGTGTAAAACCGCGACGTAAACTTCTTGTTTATGTTGTGGAGCACTGTGTGGAAGAGAAGCTGTAATGTCGCATTAGGTGTAAATGGGCTCATTACCGTCCACTCACTTTGCTCCTTTCCTGCTTTCCGTGTGCAGAGCCAAGTCGAAAAATGGCGGCCGGTCCCTGCGAGAGAAGCTGGACAAAATCGGGCTGAACCTGCCGGCAGGAAGAAGGAAGGCGGCGAACGTCACTCTGCTCACCTCGCTGGTGGAAGGTATGAGCTGTCACTCAGTAGCACCGTCTCACGTCTAATTGCTGTTTGCTGCGGCTGGAATGCCGATTTTAATAGAGCCAGAATGTGGGAACGGCGTTCTCATCGACGCAGCCTGAGCGCGTCTCAAACGCGGCTCATTGTCTCGGAGCATTCTTTGAACGTCACTCGGCGCGGAGTTCCTCTTTGATACGAGGACGATACAAAGCTGCCTCCATTCTTGTTTGAGCAACAATTTTCTTTTTTCAATTGCCAAAGTGCAAGTCGCGCATTGTTTTTCATTCGCGTGCACATTAACGCGTCTTCAAAATACTTTTTCTAAACTCGGTGACACTTGTGGAGTGAAAGCATGTAAAACATGCCAGCGTCGGTTGCGTCAGAGTAAAGAGTGACACGTTCCACGCTGCTCCTGTCTGCACATTTCCCGGCTGCTGCGCGGCGTTCGTCAGGCCGAACCTCCAGCTGCGCGTCCTCCGACCAACTGCACCTTTTAAACCCCTGCGTCCGGTCTGATCCCCCCAAAGTGAAGCCAACATGGCCAAGTGGAAGGACCTCGACGCTCCTCTCGTCGGCATGACAACACGAGACCCTAAACACCTCCGTGCATAAACAGTCGTACCGCGACCCAGACAGAGGAGGGGGGGGACGCTTCATTGGGATCGCAGTATCACTTTTATCACATCTACCTGCCGCCGGCTGAGGCCGAATATTTCCTCCTCTCGTGCTCTCCTCTTCGCCTAATTTTTCATAAATGGGCTGCTGATTCTGTGCAGGAGAAGGGCCGCGGGCCGGTGTTATTTAGAGACCTTCAAAGCTGAATTAAGCCTTGTTATCTTGTGTCGGGCTCGCCAGGAGGGGCGGCTGACCTTAAAGCTTGTGCTTCTGAATAGCTGCCTGCATCCCCAAGTGATGTGCGTGTCTATCAATAAGCGGTGTTGTTGGCGCCCTGGGCAACCTCTGCTAGCATTTATCCACATAAGCCCATTATGACCATGCAAGTCAAACCACCCCGAAGACGGAAATATATTCATCTCACTGGCTTTTCCTCCCTGCAGCTGAAAGACCGAGCGTGGCTGATTATTCTGTAGTTCAACTGCGCCGCTTCGGTGCTTGTGTTAAAAAAGCGTCCCAGAGTGGGGTTGCTAGTTAAACGCTGTAAAGCTGATAAACGGCCGAGCTTCGTGGCTTGTGATCTCTGACCGGTCCGTCAGAGGCAACGCTGAAACGATCCGTCACCGCCTTCCTGCATTCCTGCTGCACCGGAGCCCAAACTCACCGTGTCGGGTGTGAGAGGGAGGCTGCAGCTGGGACAGGCCGTCGGTCGGTCCGTCCATCACCAGGAACATGCAGACAAACAAACAAACACACACACACACGCAGGGAAAAAATCGATTCAGGAATCGTGTTTTTGGACTCTAAGTATCTTGGGGAAACTGAAGCGTGCACAGGGAGAACATGCAGGTGTAACACAACAAAATCAAAGCAAACCAGAGTTTAACTGTGAGGCTACAACTCCTCCTGATGCGGCGCTGCAGAAACAGTTAGTGCCAGTGGTAACCTGCATTCATGTCAGCTCGTTTCTGGCTTCGTTCTGTCTGAGCTTCTTCTAATTTGCGCAACCTTTTTGTCTCTCTTGGTCTTAGGTGAAGCTGTTCATTTAGCACGAGACTTCGGTTACGTGTGCGAGACCGAGTTCCCTTCAAAGGCGATCGCTGAATACCTGGGCAGGCCACATGTGGAGCGCAACGACGTGAACTCCCGCAAGAACATGCTGCTCGCTGCCAAGTACGTGTTCCTGCTCTGGAATCGTTTCAGAGCTTCTTGATTTTTAAAAGCTTTTAAAACCTTTTCCCAGCACTGACTCACTGAGCCGTCTGCTGTATCCTACATGTGAAATCCTCTCAGGCTGCGATGTTTTGCATCTTTCTTCAATTTCGTTTTTTTTCTGCCTTCAGGCAAATCTGCAAGGAGTTCACCGACCTGCTCTCCCAGGACCGCTCTGCCATCGGGAACACCCGGCCGGCGCCCATCCTGGAGCCCGGGATCCAAGGCTGCCTGACTCACTTCAGCCTCATCACTCACGGCTTCGGCTCCCCGGCCATCTGCGCCGCCATGACCTCGCTGCAGAACTACCTGAACGAGTCACTCAAACAAGTGGACAAGATGTACCTGAGCTCCGGCAGCGACACCCAGGGATCCTCAGACAGTGGGAGCAAATCCACCGACAAAATAGACAAGCACAGGAAATGAGAGCTCAGAGGAGGATCCAGATGAACTTGACAAGAACCCCTGAATTTCCCCCATCTTCCTGCGCAGTCTGCCCTTTTTGGACTTTTTAGAAAAAAAAAATTAATATCTAGTATTGTCGTTTTTGAGAGCTGAAATGGTACGTGTGTGTGTGAGTGTGTGTGTGTGTGCTCGAGCTGTAAATATATATTTTTTGGCAATTTTTTAACTACTTGCCACAGCTGGCTTCATGTAAGTCAGCGCTGGCACCGACAGTGAACGCTGTGGACCGGTCCGAGCCCGCTCGGTGAAAAACGTAGCACAAGCCATGTCATTCTTTACCACTATGCAGTTCCACACAAGTTGCCGACGGGCTGCCGCTCCAACCGTAGGACCTGTCGTCCATCGACAAGAGGAGGAAAACGAAACAAAGTACACTTTGTGTTGTTTTGGGGTTGTTTTTTTTCCCTCCCTAGAGGACATCATTTCAAGATGAGTTGCTGCGCCTGTGAATTCCTCTCAGCTTTCCCCCTCCTGCTCTGTCTGGAGGCAAATCCACTGATTTCCTGTGTCTCAATGGAACTGCAAAGGACAATTTTATATTATGTGTGTGTACGAGAGAAAGAAAGAGCGAGCGAGAGAGAAAACATCCTCCTCATTTTTCTTCATTTTTTTGTGCTTGATTTGTACGACCACTTTAAACTGGCTCCAGTGTTATTATTGTGCCCCCCCCCTTCTTTCTTCCTGGGAGATGATTGAACCTTGTGTCGCGCTGGATGAGATAAAAGTGATTATTCGTGTGTCAGTTCGTGTCCTCGGTGAGAAACCAGAGATTTTAAAGTCTTTGATGGGAGAAGCTTCCTTCAGTGTTCATGTGGATTACAGGCATAGCAGTGCTTCCATTATTACTCTAGTCTTTAAAACATGGTTGTGAAAAATGCTATTTTTTTTGTTGTCACCACGGTATTCATCATCCTCAGTATTTAAAACAAACAAACCCTGAGTTCTCGACCTCAGAAGCTCAGTCCTACCAGAGTGCATGTATGTTGTGAGAATGCGTGTAACTGTACATACTTCTTTCTTTGAAAATGTTTCTAATTAGACATTAAATTCCAAACATAGAATTTTATCCAGTGTCGTGTCCTGGATGTAAATAATTTTCTAATTTATGTTGTAATTTAATGGGCTTCTGTAAATAACGGTCTCACTCTGGTGTTCGGTTTAACTTTTTATGACCATGTGTTCAACTTTTATAAATGGGTTAGTTTTTTATCGCGTAGAGGTTAGGAAGTGGGCATGATATCCTTTTTTTTTTTTTGTTGTTTTTTTTTTTGGAAAACATTGTTAAGGTTGTTTTGAATTTGAGGAAAAAAAAATAAACTAAAATCAAAGCCTCACGCTTGATCCACTGAGTCGCTGCGCAGACGTCACACACAGTCACAAACAGTCACAAACACACTCTGCTGTTTAATGGATAGCACTATGGTCCTGCAGCCCCCCCCTTTTTATTTCTGTGATATTTCAGATGATGGTTAAGTCATGTGTTGGAAGATTCTCCTATTAATAAACAGTGGAGGAAAAGAAAATCCCCCCCCCCTCCCCTTGCTGAACTAACAGGAACAGAAGCCATCATTATCTGCTCTCACTTTGCTTCACAAATAAGCTGTGTGGCCGAGTGGGAGGCGCAGACCTCAGAAGTGCACCATGTGACGGCCGAGGACGCGCCGCTGGGAGACACACAATCGGCTCGTTGATGTTTGAACTTAGGGAACTATCGACACCCGCCACACCCGCTGTGCCAACGAGTCGCTTTGCATCTTTTCACCTTCCGACGTGACGTTTCCCCCCCCCGCAGGTGTGTCGCCGCGTCTGCTGTCCCGGCTGCTTTGAGGTCTCGGAGGTGGAAATGCGGCGCTGCAGGTTTCTGGCTGCAGGTGACACCTTTACCTTTGATGTGTGTGAGAAAAAGTGAAAAAAAGCACAACTGTAGATGAGGATTTGCATGTGTCGCAAGCCTGCTTGATCATCAGCTGCCGTGCCAGCCCTCTGCTGATTCATGTGGTCTGTCTGTTTACGTGTTTTCAGGAGCCTCCCTGAGTGTCGGCGCCCTCCACAAACCCCCGAACCAAGCGCTCCCACAGAACCCCCCCCCCCCCGCCCCCCCCCACGCGCACAGACGCTATCGGCCCAGCCACCGCCTCCGCCAATATAATGCACCGATACTCCTGGTTTGTCTCGGCCTTTAGAGGTCAGTAGGTGAAACCTGAGGTTGTGCACGGACCGCGGCTGCCGCTCTGGAGCAGCAGGAGATACGTAGCAGTTAAACAAGTATCAGCCTCTCCCCTCAGAACCTGTTTAACCAGACCTGTCAGCCCCCGTGGCTCTCTGCCCTCACAGCGGTTGACTTTAACTGCCTTCAGTTGCTCGTGTTAGCTCGCATGCTTGGCCCTGAAATAGCAGATTAGAGGAGGGGGGGAGGGGGGAGGAGGAGCGGGAGGAGGTGACGGTAATAGAGAAGGAGTTGTGAGTGAAGGTTTGCAGGAGGAATAAAAAAGGAGACGGTTTTTTTTGGGGGGGGACAGGGTGAAGGTGATTGAGGAAAATCCTCTGAATGTACCCGGCCTCCATCGGTGGACGTTTCCTCCTCGCTCCGTCACGTCGCGCTCTTTTCTCTCGTGGCACCATAAAACGCCTGCGTGCCCCATCCACCCTTTACAGAGGGGGTTGATCCTGTCTGAGCAAGTCTGCAGTTAGAGAAGGTCGGGTGAGCAACACAGGTGTCCGTCTCCAAGCTGAGCGCCGCCGCCTGCATCCAGCTGCAATCAGACGAAGTAGAATTAATTACGTTCGGAGCCAGACCACAAATGCACCTGTCTGCATGTGTGTCACTCCTTCACGCGTGTTTTCCAAAACACAGGCTTCAAGGGAACTGGTCAAACATTTTTTTCCCCCCTCCGCTGTGAGACAGTGCGAGTGATTCACCTCTGACACACCTAATATCGCTGGGAAAAGGAGGCGAGCGGGGACTTGTTGGGCAGAGCGGTTACCTCCACTTTGCCTCCTCCGAAAACAGGAGAAATTTATGTGCATCTTATAGAGACGGGAGATCATACTTGACACGCTAATGTAATCTTTAGATCTCATTAGGACGCCTGGGGCCACTTGTCAACTCCAGAGTCACTGAACTGCAGCTGTATTTCTGCCAGCTCTGACTGAACGACCTTTTCATGTAGGTCAAGGCGAGTCACGTGACGGAGCTGTCGAAAAAGAGGCAAACATTCGCCCAAAAAGAGAAAAAAACGTTGTCATCTTCTATTTTTATCTCGTGTGAGGATCCTTTCTCTCGCTTTTTGAAGTGTTTTTCAGGCAAACAAAGGCCGATTGATGGAAGGAGTTGTGTACAAGTTGTCTTAGACTCTCCTGATAATCACATTGACTTTTATAAGCCGACTGCAACAAGCTTTACAGAGTTTCTCCCCAATGTTCTCGGTTACTTCACACTTTGCTTTCTCCTTCTTGCATCTCGTCAGCCACTTCCCTCTTTAAAATCTGTTGTACATTAAGGCTCATTTGCAGTAAGACTAATCGCTCGCTTGCAGTTCCCGACCACCGAAACCACTTTATGAGTTGAAACATGGTCCCAACTTCCCATGTCGTGAGCGACAAGTCGCGCAAATGAGGCGCTTTCCTCTCTCATGGAGCTAGCGTGTGTTTCTCTTAGGTTGAGGAGAAGAAGAAGAAAAAAGCAGCAATCTTCTGAATGGACCGTTCGATCGTGTCAAAAATCTCAACCGACGCTCAAACAAAAAGAGTGAAAATGGAAAGATGGGAACAATCCGATGCCTCAAAATAAAGCTAATATGAAATCTCAATAAAAATTAAACTATGTTCTTTTTCTCAATGGAAAAAATAGCAAACAAGTTAGATTCTCCAAGAAAATGTTAGATGAATTGAACTTAAAAGTGCTAATTATGACTTGGCTTTAAACATGTCACTTTTTCATTGTTTATTTTGAAGTTGTCTTAATAAATAAAGTTAGAATTGGAAAAAGTTTTTGCTATTTCTTCGATTTTGCGTGTTGGAATGACGACGACGAGGCATTTTTACTGAAATGTCCAAATGATCTTGGCCCACTGATACAGACGACACCTCTGTGTTTGCAGAGTGAGAAAATAAACTCACACAAGCGAACGATAATTGTGTCTAAATGCAAGTGTAAACACGACACAATCAGGGCTTCCAGTAAGTTCTGAAACGTGAAGGTAAACAGTGGAGGAAAATAGGAAACGGGAACGAGGAGACGGAAACTTTAATCCCGAAATTACAACAAAAAGAAACGGCAAACACTTCAGAGAGAGGGTGGGAAAGAAGAGACGTGTTACGGTCTGTTCACTTAAACGTAAACCAAGAAAATGTCACTGAATGGAAAAAAAACGTGACTTTACAAAAAGATGGACATGATGGCCGATTCTCAAGGTGTATTCGCTTCACTGGATTTATAATCGCTCCAGTGTTTACTTGTTGTTTGGCGGAGCCAGCAGGTCTCCTCCCAGTGTGACTCACAGGCTTTTAAACCAACACTGGAGTTACAGTAAGTCTACTCTGTTCTTATTTGACCGCTGATTTACCGCAGTGCCCCGGAAATTGGCGCAGATCTGTGGGTCTTGTCTGGGACGGTTGCCTGGCAACAAGAAAGGCGGACAGGAGTGTGGAGTCTGCATGTTCTCCCTGAGACTGCACCTAAAAAAAACTGTCTGATGATTTTCGGATCGTTCGAGACTCTCAACTAATCGATGGTGAAAGTAGGAGTTTCTTAGGTTTCTGTGTGTTGGCTAATTTACTGCTTGTTTGTCGTCTATTTTATGCAAAATGTGAAAAATGTTTAGAAGATCAGTAACAATTTATGTCTCCTGTGATCATTGGTCTGGATGTCAAACCTTGGAAACGTTGCTTTCCTTTCACAGGTTGCGTCCAGAAAACCAGTCTCATCATCCCCGCCTCACTGAATAATCTTTCAGCAATTTTTGTTTGTGGGGAGAAAAAATGGGGAAAAAAAGCCAGAAAATTCATCAAAAAGTGCTTCGAAACCACTTAAATAGAAGAGCCTCCTCATTGATCCGTAAAAAGCCGCACTGTGCACTAATTCTTCCCAGTTCTAAAGCAGCTTGCAATCATTAATTGTTCATTTCGGTGTCGGGACTTTAAAATAGTAACAAAGCCGAGCTGACTGGCAGCGCTGCTTTGACGAAACCGAGTGAGACATAATGGTTTTATTCATAAACTAACTGGATTCATTTAATGACATTAAACCATCAACACTTATTTCAGTTGAACTCTGTGTGTGTGTGTGTGTGTGTGTGTGTGTGTGTGTGTGTGTGTGTGTGTGTGTGTGTGTGTGTGTGTGTG
>JAUESF010000070.1:13217173-13228938 GCA_032274765.1 Malacoctenus tetranemus | reverse complement strand
GTGTGTGTGTGTGTGTGTGTGTGTGTGTGTGTGTGTGTGTGTGTGTGTGTGTGTGAGAGAGTGTGTGTGTGTGTGTGAGAGTTCATGTGAAGATGAGAGCTAAAAAAGAGAAACAGAAGCAGAGAAAGAGAAAATTATCTTGCTGCTAAATGAGTGATCTGGTTGCTTCAAGTAGCCAGCCTGGATAATTAGACTGCAGAGTTTATGAATAAATCGGCACACACAGCTGTCCCCACCCGGTTAACTCGTTTGAGTGGCACCCTACAGAAAATGTAACAACATGCCGTTACCGACAATTACCCAGTGGCAGAAAAATAAACATAAATCTTCGCAGTTAAGACGGTTCCAGTGACTGAGTTTAAAGTCGCGTAATTACACAAATATGGCGCACAGTTAAGTGCAATTAAACAAACTCGCTCCTAAGAATTAACGATGCACGGACAGTAACATGCAGAAACCGAATTAACACTATTAAGTGATCGAAGTTACTTTACTGCAACTCTTCAGAAAAGAGAAGAAAAAGGGTGAAAAAAACTCTTTGTGTCAAGTGTAGCCTGTGACTGTGAGCCCACCAAGAGCAACATGAATATTTACTGAGAGAAGATGTTGTTTATCAACTTTCTTTAAAGAAGTTTTTTGGCCTGACTTAAGCTGCCAGAAATCTGAAAACTGCATTTCATCCTGAGCAACTAAAACAAACCTATGTTTATACACTTTTTCACACAACTGACTCTGCTGTGGACAAATTCAGCTACTGTAAAGATGCAGACACGTCACGAGTGCATTAAAAACTGCATCATACTGTTGACTTATATAACTAGTCATAAAGGTGCAGCACATGGTCACTAAGTTTAAAACGCTGTAATCGTTGCTCATACACAGACACACTGCCTGTTGGTAAACAGGAGTTTGCTCGTGTGGCCACGACAGGTTTTCTCTCAAAAGATATTCCTGCTTCCTCCTACAGGCCAAAGAAAAACATGTGTCAGTAGGTGCTCTGCTCACATGAGTGATTGTGTGTCTTTCTGTCATGAACCGGTGACCTTTTCCGGGTGGGGGGGCACGAAAGCTGCCCAGGATGCACTGCAGCACCCTCACTAAGTGTCTGGAGAAGACGAATCGTTGCAGAAAGCAAATAAAAAAAAAATCACAAGTCTTTGCAAAAGCTGTGATTCCTTCCATAAAGACTATCACTACTTTTTCTCTTTAATATTGTTCTGTGAAGAACTCCCTCCGACCTGCACACGATGTATAACGTCTCTCGCTAAATGTCAGCTGGGATGGGATCCAGCGCCTCACAACTGCGCTCTGGATAAAGTGGTTATAGGAGATGGATGGATGGATAGATGGATGGAAGTTATTAAAGCTTTAAGACTGACCTGTCTGAGCAGGGGAGGGGTGGTGGCGGGGTGGGGGGTGGGGTGGGGGGGCGCTTTTGCTGAAATTGAAAAGACCTCGACTACACTCAGACGTGCCTCATCTTCACAACTGATGTTGACAATGCCGGGGATAAAACCCAAACTTCTGGTGTCAGACACTACATGGTAAAACGGGCCTGTAGTCCACGGCGCCGTGTCTCTGTTCTGCCTCAGCAGAGAGAGACGGAGAGACGAGGAGATGAGGAGACGAGGAGACAAGGGACGTGTCCACGGCTGACGTGCAGACGGACCCCAGACCGGGCGGAGGAACGCGACGGGGACCAGCGACGGCAGAGCCGACTGATGATCGCGGCACTCCAGTGGAAAATCTCTCCGACGCTCCCTCTCCATCTCGCACACTCTTCTGTGTGACAGCGGCGCAGCAGCTAATGAGAATGCTGGTCTCGACTAATAGCATAATCCTCACATCAATGCAGGGCTTTAATTGACTGCTTTTTTGCCAGAGCAGCAAGAACATAAACGCACAGAGGCCCCGCAACTGCAAGATGTCTCGTCTCCTCTCACACTTCTAATTTTGTCCTCACATTATACTGCCGTCCCCGCTGTGCCAGAATGGAGAACCAGAAATCATCAGATGCTACACATTTTACATTTCAATTCCCAGAATTCTAAACAGATGAAACAATGTGAGAGCGAGCCCACACCCACCCATCCTAAAACTCTCTCCATGGAGGGGGGAAAAAAGAAGAAGAAGAAGAAAAAAACAGGAGTTATTCAGTGCGACAGGTTCATTCATGTGGACCAAGTGGCGCTGTTCTAAATCTGTCTTCAGATAGAGAAGAAGAATAAAAGGATTTCAACAGATTATTGGCATGCTCTGCATCTGTGCGGCACACACCAGCTGTCGGGAATCCTGCAGAAGGGAGCGTCTCTCAGGCACTGAATTATACTGACATAACTTCAGGGGGGACAGAAAGAGGATGTGTGTGTGTGTGTGTGTGTGTGTCTGTGTGTGTCTGTGTGTGCGTATTTGTTTCTACACACCCGTGTGCGCCTGCGACCGTTTGTGTAGGTGTGCGTCAGGAGTCTTATTCAGCTGGAGACCAAATGTTTCCGCGTCTTTGCTGGAGGAAACCGTTTGGTTTAAAATGTCACTTTTGCCATGAGGGGGGAATGAGGATACAAACAGTGTCTGTTTCTAGTCTGGCCAAGCAGACACAGACACTACAAGGTATTACCATCAACTTACCTCCGCTACAGATTCCAGACCTGTCAGTATTTACACTTCAAAACGCTGCATTATATTCAGCTCTCACCAGACAAACGCACCGACAGGTACGAGCATTGTGCGAACTCCAAGATTTAGCTCATACTGTCCTCAAAATATGGTTCAAAAGGATCGCTCCCAAGCTTTCCACATAATGAATAATTCCCTAAGTTCAGAAGGTTCACCAGTTCATAGATTCAGGTGCTGATCTGAGTGTTTATCCATGAGTGCCCTCAAGCAAATGTGCAAAATATCTTCTCGGATTCCCCTCCACACTGACAGGCCTCCACTTCCATTCCAACACCCAGCCAAGAAAAAAAAAATCATTTTCACCTCTATCGAGATTAAACCGCTTTAGCAAGTGGGAATGCGCGCGTGATACACGGAGAAAATTCAAATAATGCTTCTAAATGCATGGATTTTTGTTTGCTCATGAAACTGGCTTCCATGATTTTTCATGAGGGGTGGGGGTGGGGGGGATACTCGAACGACAAAATGAGGACAAACAACAATCTCACAACAGTCTTCCTGAATCATTTTGTGCAAACAAAGACGTAAAATCACCATCAGACATTCAATCTGGACACAAACGGAGAGGACAAGAGAAAATAACGCGTAAAGAGAAGATTTTTATGTCTGTCTTTGCTCTTCTTCTGCGATATACATCACGCAGCTTCAATGAGACAAGAGGGAATCCTGTTATTTATTGATATCAGGCGCTCCTGTAACACAAGAACATCTTTGTCGATATCACTCCACTGGCACACTGACAGAGTTGCCCTTTTTAGAGAGAAAAACCCTTTCTCTCTGTTTGAAAACGGAGGACTAAACTGGCAGTGGTCATTTCCTCACAGTGTCTCTGCCAACACACCTCTGCTGGTGACTGAAAACTGTAAACTCAATCAATGTGATGCTTTTCCTGGACTTGGCAGAAAGCTTCTGTGCGAGTTTGAGAAACTCTTCCGCTGGGTGATATTTCACATCCGTCCAGACAGACGCCGCCGCGTTGATATTTTGGTGACTTTTCCTTCCGACTCAGCTCAGTGGACACATCCTTCATTTTCCTCCACAATGTGTCACTTTTTGATCAGATGGGTGAAGGTTTTCTTGCTTACTGCATGACAATTATTGCCTAATGGTACCAAAAAAACCCAATAGTCAGTTTTTCTTAGATTTGCTGTAAATTCAAGCTGATTCAAGTATATATTCTGCATTAAAAAACATGTCATTGACACTTGCTTGAACCAGCATCAGACTCGATTGAGACTCACTCATTTTTCCTTCTTGCTCAGGACAGTTTTAATATGAATGTGATGAGAAAAAAACTCAGTCCCCCTCACACACACAGTGTCTTGTTACTGGTTGTAATTAATAAGAAGGAGCGTGCCAGCCTTGAGGAATCGGAAGGACTTCAGAGCAAACAACAATCTTCTGGAAAATGTTGCTTTCTAAGACTGCGTATCTAAAACTGCACAGGGGAGGTAGAACCTCTCGAGCAAGTTTTCTAATAAACTGTCAGTCGTGCATGAGTAATATGACCAAGATGCTGTGAAAAATTCCATAAAAATGTAAATTTGAGTTTGATTGTTTCATACAGAACATCCAATAATTCGAATACCTGCCACTTATCTGGAATCCTGCCTCTCTTACAGATATCACGCAGAACAAATATAATCATTTAAACATTTTATCCTTAAAAATAATGCTGAAACGAGGGACTCAACACTCTCATGATGTGGTTCTCAAACCTCAGGCTCAGAAAGGGAAGGAGGGGGGACACTTTTTATAATCTAGACCCAAAAAAATTTGAAGGCTCCTGTTTTTGTGTTGGTGAGATTAGCCGGTTTCCCTGTTGTGTTTTGGCAAATGAAAGGTCACACCGCGGCCTTTCCTGAAGCCAAAGGACTGAGAGTGAGAGAAGCTGCGAGCCACTGTGCTAATGTTCCTCTCTATAAAGGTGTCAGCATTCCTCACTGGTCAGGACAGACTCGTCTCAAAAGTCTCAGAAGGGGAGAAGTTACTGAAACTGCCAACTGGAACGCGTGGTTGTGTTGCAGCCCTGTGGAAAATGCATTACTCTTCAGTGTTTATTCATGGTTCGGGGTGCGATGGGATGATGGCCCGTGTGATATGGATTTAGGGTGACAAATCACACAAATGTTTGCTCTGTATTCATGCTGATGGGGGAGGAGGACTCCACGGTGACCACGGCGGCTGCATGCACATGAAGCTATTCATATTTACAACAAAAACATCAGCAATGCAAGTGAATGACTCGCTGCGCCTCCGGCGCCTGAACGTCCCCACGAGCGCGGCACCATGCATGGCCATTGTTTGACAAATTAATCACGTCAAGCCACCAAGTGCAGGGAAACAAAAACACATCGCTGCAGCAGCGTGCGTTTGAGTAGTCGCGTTCTCCAGCTCGCCGCTGCGACGTGACGGACATGTGAGTGATTATATAAGCAGACGGGCGACGAGAAAAGGAGTGGCAACGACAAGTCTCTGATTCCACTCACTCACCACATCTCAACCAACAAAACAAGCTGAATTCTTTGTTGTTGCATTTTTAAAACAAAGTTTCCAACTTACATTTAATTGATTGACTTTGTCACTAAATAAGATCCTTTGGACTCCATGTTTATTTGATGCCTGCGTTGTGCTTCGCTTACGTTGCTTTCAGAACAATTTTCTCTTTCAACTTTTTTTTCTGATATTCTCAATTAAAAGGAAGTGTTTATCTCTCGTCGGCAGGTTACAACAAGCACGTGATTCATTTGGAGTTGCAGGGAAAAACGTTCCAATGTCATTAAAATAAACTAAAAAACAAAAACACTGCATTTGTTTGCCCAACTGTCGGTGAGAAAAGTTACGCCACCGAACACGTCTCTTTCCTGCAACAGTGCAGGAGATAAAGACTTTCAGCTACTTCGGTATCTTTTTGCCCTTAGGGTGATGCTCCTTTTTTTCCCCCCCACCTACCTGTCTTGGTAAAAAAGCAGTTTTGCAAGGTGATATCATACTTGCTATCAGTTCTCGAAAATTATATGTCACTCCAACCTGATATGTTTCTATGGGAGAGACTGCCAGGGAGTGCGGATACCCTGGCTAGTGACAGTGTATTAAACACTCCTGCTGTAGTCGGGAGGGCCTCTGTTCTCCGTGAGGGGGGACGAGTGCTGCGCAGACGGGAAGCTTGTTTCACTCGCAGGCTGTGACAGGGTCTGCAGTCGTAAGTGCACCTTTTAATTGGGTGAATCTGAAGCCACACTGTGCGTGCGTATGCTTGTGTTTGATTGGTGGGGTATCACAACAGTACACGCACTTGAACTGGAACATCCTTATCCGGCGCTCAGACACATGTGCAGTAATTGACATTTAGCGTGTTTAGCAATTTGGTGGCTGGAGTTAATCCCGGGGCACGGAGGCAGCCAGCACTGTCAGGAAGCTGTTGTCATTTGCCTAAGACTGATACGCAGACAATGCGCGAGTTCAAGGGTTAGTAATGGACTGGGATAATTAAAGGTTGTGCCACAAAACAGTAGTTTTAACAATGTCCCCTGACAGGTTGACCCTGTGGCCCTCAAAAGTTAATGAGCGGAGGTGCCCCCCCCCCTCCAAAAAAAGAGCAGATGAAGCTCTCTCTCTCTTTAGTCGACTGCAGCAAACTGCTTCAGAAATCAGAAATCTGCCACCGCCACTCCGTCTCACCCTCTCGTGGCATTTCTTCTTTCTCTCTCTCTCGCCATCCCGTCGGCACATCTGCACCCTGTGAGCTAAACAGGCGATAAAGAGACGCTGTGAATGGGAACTGTGATGGCATTGACCACTGACTCTGTCTGTGAGGACGTTTTGTTGATGGCTATGCGAGAGCCTTTATCTTTCAAGTGCAGGCATGTGTTTATGTCTGATACTGAAAGGTGTAGGGCCGCATTAAATGTTCAATTAACATTAAAATGTGCCTGTGACATAATGCTGAGCACAAAGAGGCGGCGCACAAAAGGGGCCCAAATTGCTCTGGGAGGACTCAGAAAGTCTAATTTTGTCTTAATGTTTGTGTTGGGTGAGACTGCTTACTATTCAGCGTGGCCTGTATTGATTATTGAAGTAATCACAGTCTGGGGAAATATGAGGGAGGAACAAATATGAAGACGTTTTAAAATCAGCTTTGTTTATGGCATTGTTTTCTTCCTGCTCGCGTGTGCAGCGGTGGGCACATGCAGAATCCAATCTCCTCCGCGTTCACTGCAATCCCAAAATCACTTCATCTGTGTAAGATTGAAAAACGTGAGGAACACCAGGCCTTCTCCTCTCTCAACTTTACTTCTAATGGTATAGTAATAACCTTCCAGCTTCCCCAAGTTATTACATTCTTCATTTTCTTTGCTGCGACAAAAAAAGGGACCCAATGAGATGAAAAAATGCAAGCTCTTCCTTCATTCCCTGCAATGTGTTTGTCAAGCCTGATGGAATAATGACGATGCTGTCCCCGCGGTATCGTGGGGGTAACAATGCATGGACAGGTCATCACTCAGGACTGCCGCGTCCTTGATGAGTGACCAAGAGGCTGTTCTTCCTGCGAAGCTCATCGGTATGTCGGGGAAATCCTGACATTGTGTGTTTGGATGGGGATGCTGAGGGGGGAGAAGGGGGGGGGGGCTGCTGGAGCGCGGTGAATCGGCGCGGTGGAGAGCAGGTAGATTCAGCACAAAGAGTTGCTGTTTATTGAACACACACACACGAGCTGGGAGAGAATCGACCACGGCGCAGACGAAGCTCTGCCAATCCTAATGACCGTCCCGCTCTCTTGATAAATTTGCTCTGCAATCATGAACCCAAACACATGAACGCTGGTCTGCTCCTCCGGAGGTGGGAAGGCTGGAAGGTGCTAAAATCCCTTTGTGGTTATGCACACTATTTGGTGAAAATGCACAGCGTGACCTCACAGCGGAAAGCACACTTGCTTCCATATACGTCCTTGGTTACTAAGAGACCAGAGGACGTGCGCATCACGAGGCGTCACTGTGCTCTGGGCTTGTCTGACCTCGACCTGGCTGTCACTTCTCTATCTTACTTTAAAAACGGAAGAAAATGAAAGAATTGCTCCGTGTTACATGTTCCGTCCTCACCCGTTTCATCCAGAGCTAAGTTGGAGGGGCCGGAGTCGTGACACCGGGCAAGACGCAGGGGGGAGGCGCCCTGAAAGCGTTACCGGGGTTATTATAAAGCCAACACAGAAAAAAAAAAACAAGAAGATAATGACATGTGGTCAATTTAACACCAATAACGAACAGTACGAATGTTACTTGGATTGTACATTAAACCTGAGAAAACCCATCGAGGCGAAGGGAGATGGTGTACCAGCGAGGCTGACCTAATGCAGCAGTGATAAAGGACACGAGGAGGTGTCTCGAATGTTACAAAACTGGTTTGAATAAAGACAGACCAACTTCTGTTTAGGACTTTTCTGCTGAAAAATATATATAAATATATATTAATTATAATCAGCTTAGCTTAAACTGAGAGCGTGCAAAATCGTATCGCTCAAGTTGGTGCCAATAAAAGAACAAATCTATTTTCATCCCTGATTAGCTGCGACTTGTAGCGCGATGATAAAGTTGTTTACAACAACATTTTAGGTCCACGTGATCTTTCTTTTTCACTGTCGTACACCACTTTACCCGGCGCGCTGTTTGTGTAAGCTAAACGATGTATTACGCCATTGAAATGGAGCCAAAAGCTTTGGGAGCTAATGATCACAGCTGCTTATAATTATCTGTCACTCCTGCTTCCTACGGTGGAGGTCAGGGGAAAAAAAAGACAGAAATAATTATGCTTGTATAATTGTGACACTCTTTTTTTTTTTAATAAAAAAGCGTCTCTATTCTCAGTGAGACGGAAAATGGTGCGACGAAGCCTTCCTGACCATAAAGGCTTTCTCAACTTTTCCAGCATCAGTTTCCTTCTGCGTGCAAGCTCCATAACTTGATGGTGTATACTACTTATTCGTTCTCTGTTCAAGATGCTAAACTACTGACCTCGACGCTTGTTACGCTCTATTCATCCAGTTGTAATCTCGTCACGTTTCTTGCTTGAACTCAACCACGGCCCCTCACTTTGAGCCTTGTGACTCGTCAGCTTGTTCAGTGAGGTTGAAGGTTTTTTTTATCGCACTTGTTGCCACCGGCATTGACTGCCTTCGTTTGCATCACAGGAATCATTGTGTCCTGATTTGTTTGGATGGTAACTACAAAGGAGAAAGGCATGTGGAGCCGCGCGCGCGCGCTCCACAGAAGCCATTCATCCCGTTTATTAGAGTGGAGCAGCTCGCCTTGGATAGAAATCAACCAGGTGGGGTTCTCACTTAGCCGTGGCAGAGGAAGTGTGTTAAGAATAATGTCCTAGGAGCACTCCGGCTCTCCAGAGGAATGGCCGAGTTCTGGCTGCCTTTTGGTTCTCCCACAAAACAGCGCATCAGTACCCACCGCGCGCCTCCATCTGACGACAGGTTGGAAACGAAGTGCGAACTGGGTCTAATTAGCTCGGGCCGGCCGGATCGTGATCTGGAGCTCTATTTCTGTCACCCTCCCCGCACATGCTCGGCTACATGTTCCGCCTTGCGCGTTTACAGCTTTACAAATAACATGCTTGTCATGCTCATCGGTTTGACTCGTAATATTTGGTGAACAAAAAGAAAAAGCTTGAAGGCCGAAGCCCCATCTGGAACCATGACCAAGAGAAAGGACACATAACAGCTTCAACTTTGACTTTTAGCAATGTTTAGCTTTTTCACACCTGCAACCTGCTATAAAGTTAGAATGCAGAATTGTTATTGACAAACAACTGTGTTTGGGAACAATCTTACAAAAAGGTGCTGTAATGCTGTAATTCTTATACTTTTTCGTTTGTTTCAAAACTGGTCTCGCCATGAAAGCTGGCTTCCTCAGCGCTTTGTTTTGACATGTTTCAATTCTCAAGTCAAAACCGAGCGTCAAAACAAACGACTCACATTGCAGCTGGTCGGGATAATTATACGTACTTGCTGGAACTGAGTTTACGCAGTGTTTTCAGCTACTTTCAGAAGTTTCAGCGAGCCAAAAATGTCTCCAGATTATAAATAATCTTGCACTCGTCCCAGCAGTGTGGAGCTGCTCGGCTTCTACCTGTGCCAGGCGCGGTTTCCAAATACACAGCAACGTACCTGCTTCGACTGCCTTCACGGTGATGTTGTGCCAGCCTGCAGTCTCCCGGTCCAAAAGCTTTCCCAACGTGATGGCGCCCGAATCGGGATCAATGTGAAAGATCATCTCCTGGTCTGTGGTGCGATCGATGGAGAACCTGGAACGGCAGATGGGACAAACATGATTTAGATGTTTGGAAGGAGAAAAAAAAAGAAAGAGAAAAGCAATAAGATTTATAGAGGTTGTTCCATCACTTTGTAGTAACGGGATTATTCGTCATTCTGTCCTTAAGGTTGACCACAGACTGGGAGAGCTGTTATTTGTTGACAATACATTATTACGATTGATAAAGAAACAGCAAGGGTTGGAAAAAAAGTACATTTTCAAAGCATTTACAGTAGACTCGCGCCAGGTCCTGAGGCCTTAATAGTGTCCCTTAACTGCATGTGGATATATAGACACTATTTCTGTGCCTATTTAGGGTAGAACCATTAAACTTTCAGTGTGCACTCTGCAAAAAAAACCCACAAATGCATCTCTCCGTCTTTGGGTCACTTGGTGCACTCAGAAGATTGGTGAGTCAACAAAATCCAACGAAAGGTTTCTTTGTTCTTAAGTCTGCTTCTCCCCACACACACACACACACACACACACACACACACACACACACACACACACACACACACACACACACACTGGGGACAATACCTTGATGTACACTAATTTCTGGCAGGGTTAAATTGCACGACTCTGATACTAACCGTATGTTGACCCTAAAACTCGTCTTTACCTGAGCATGTATTGATTTTTCCCATCAAAACTCCCTCTATATCACCCTTATGACATGTGTCCTCTTGAGTTGGTATGCAATATGTGCTCAGGTCCCCACAAAGGAAGGAAAGCCCTCGCTCACACAGAGGCACCTGGTGAACTTGTGCCCACGTAATCCATGTGGGCTTTGTAAACCAACATGTCCGCCAACCCTCTTCAAATCTCAATGAACTGACAATTAGAAGTTTCAGGTGTAAAATTCTGAAGCGATGGCGAACGTAAGGAGCATATAAAGCAGAACAGGAATCAAATAGGTTTTTGATTTGGAATCCACTCGTGGAGGAGGTGAATAATAGCGCTTTCTATTTGTACTTCAGTCACGCCGCTGCCCGAAGGACAAATATTTCTTAGACTTCTCATCGAGCGTTGTGTTACGAGATTCATGCCCAGAAGATAAACCTCGCTCGAAATAAGAATTTACCTGTGAAAACACAAACGACTCCACAACAGCACAACACTTTGTATTAGGAGGCTGGATTTCACATGTCCGCGTAAATTCATCTTCACTTCCCAAAAGGCAGCTTTGTTTTTATCCAAATGTTTTTTTAACACCTGCTACAAACATTAAAAAATAATGTTGTTTTTAACAAACCCATATGCCAAACATTTACTTATTTGTTGATCCATCCATTCAGTGGAAGGTACGACATGTGCCGCAGTGGAGAAGTCAGAGTCACACTTTTGCATGTTAGGATGACTTCCCGTGTGAAGTTCACATGTTTGTCATGTGTGTTCCTAAAATAAGGTGTGAAATGTTCAACTATGCTTCCTGGTGACACTCAGAGTCATCCGGGATTGGCTGTGGTACACTCTGAGTTAGATCCACAGAACACAATAGAAACACTATCAATAGGATCAATGAATAGACGGAAGTACTGTATATTTGTTAAATGAGATCTATATCAACCAAAATCTGAGGAGTAAATATTCGCTAAAGTTAAATGTAGAAGAAAAAACAGTTTGCCTCTTTAAATCAGTGAAGTAGAGAAACTGCATTTCGAACTCGGCACGGAGAAGATCAGCGATTCAAAAATGTACATGTAAATGTAGGTAATCACTTTCCACCTCTGCATTTGCTGCTCGTTCCCATCGAGGCGTGACAAACAT
>JAUESF010000070.1:13166183-13185381 GCA_032274765.1 Malacoctenus tetranemus | reverse complement strand
CACACACACACACACACACACACACACACACACACACACACACACACACACACACACACACACACACACAGCCTCAGACACTCAACAGGGTCCTTTAAACACACTCTAAGTCCTTCCCACTGGGCAAATGGGCAAAACAAATTACATAATACTGGGATTTTTCACTCCAATAAAAGTCTCAGTTAACTCCAAACATAACAGAACAAGGAGCATAATACTGTGTTTGACACAAACATGTAATCATTTTCAACCGATTTATTTTTCACCCGAATGGGCGCCTGACTTGGTCGCCTGGCCGAACATCACCAAGAAGTCACGATTTCACTTGTTCTTGAACTCTGCTTCAGTTTGGACCAGGAAGCCCAGAAGCACACGGGGGTAAACAGATATATGTTTGATTTGAGAGTGTGTGGATGAGGTGTGTGTGTGTCTTGGTAGGACATGCTCTCCCTGATCTTAGTCCCCGGCTTCCCTTTGAAGTTGGTCTCCAAAACCTCCAGTGGGGGCTACCGAGTGAGGCCGGCTTGTTGTGCAGAAACTAGCAGTGGCATAAACAAAATCTGAGTCGCTTCTGATGAATTGCCGAGATTGTGCGAAAGTGCTGATAAAGAAAACAATCGTAATCTTCAACAGATTTCGCGATAAGAAAAGAGACACAAACTGGAGATAATTGGCTCGGTAGACGCGAAAAAACAAGTCTGAAAACTTTCTGCGTCTGTGTCAATCTGCTGCACGTTTATGACTAGTTATGTCTGGGTTAGTGGGTAATCACTGTTTGGTACTAAAGATTCATATGTCTTGTTTATGTCTGTTGCCTGCGGTTCGGAGGAAATTGTACATAAGTTAGCAGCCTTGAGGCATGTGTTTGACGGATGAGCATCGTTCCTCGCCGTAAATCTTCTCCACGGTGATGCAAAAGCGCTAGCCTTGAGCGAGAACTTTATAAGAATAGAAACTGAAAGACGAAATAGAATTAGACCATCTGGTAGTAAAGCACTTAAGGTTAATGAGTTTCTGAAATAGACAAGTTTCCTTTTGCAGAATTTACTATTTGCACTCATTTTCTTTGGGTGACTGAATCGTCACTCATCTACAAATTGTTGATCCAGTCAACTTCAGACGGTGGAAACGTTCTTGAGTATACTCAAGTATAACAATTAAACTTTATTCCAAAATGAAAAAAGTGAGACCACGAAACTCCACGTCTCGACTCGCTCCAGACTGTCTGAGTACAACTGTGTTTTCAAAACAAAACAAAGTGTTGAATTGTTCACTCATGGAAAGCTTTTCATGTGAAGTGTGAATAGGAAGTACTCGATTTTCAGACAGTTTTCACTCAGAGCAGATCTGAGAACAACAAACTTGTATCATTAGACAAGAAAACAAGTCCTGGAATGCAGGACGGAAAGAAAAACTCCGAAACTTCAAGCTTCTCCTCGAATCAGGGAGGCTTGGCCACATCCACCTTGGCGAAAAGCAACACCAAAATGTAGTTGTAGTGAGTATTGTGTGAGGAAAGATGTACTTCGGTGGCAGAAGGTGTGTTTCGAGCTTAATTGTTTCGATTGCTAAATGTCAGAAAAGTAAATAAAACCATTTAACCCTTGTTTACAAGTGACACAGCTTCTTTTACTGGTGGTTCCTTGCAGACAAATGGGGATTCACTCTATTTTGTTGCTTCCCATTCGTCATTCCGTGGTGTCTCAATCTTTTCAATCCCATTTGAAGCTGGTGAAAAGCCGACAAAAGGCACAAAAGCAACTGCAATGCAATTATGGGTGATTATGAGCATGTGTTTGAGTCGCTGTCTGTTTAATATTTCAGTAGTCCCAAGTGGGAGAAAAAAAATTGCTAACAATTTAGGACAATTAGCATCTTTCAACTTCAATGCAGGCGTAGGTGCAGGGAGCATCGTTTGTGGCTATTGACAAGAGACGACACACATCAATATACCTCTAAAAAAGTGCTTTGATTTGTACTCGTAATTTGGCCTTTTATCTAAACATAAAGCCTGCGGACAATTTCGTCTTGTGATGAATAAAATCCGCCAGAAGCCTCGTTGCCTTGACCTCTTTTTTGGGGGCAATTGTACTCTCACTGACACATTTAATCAACCCCAGCATGCTCATTCCAATCAATCAACTCTGCGTAACATCAATGTCATTCACAGCGTCCGAGAACCTTTTTCCCTCATAATTTCCACACGAAGTCGTGTCTGATATGCTGCGATGAAAAGAATCGTCATCCAGAGAGATTGAGTTTCGCTTGTTAGTCGGGCCGATATATGCATTACTTCAGCAGAAGGGAGGATTAAAGCTTCACCATTGCTGCTTTACTCGCCTGTGCGATGTATAAGGGGCAATCGGGCTAATCCTAAAGTTTGCAGTTCAAACCCCCGACTCGCCTTCTCCCTCTGTTAAAATGTCCTTGAGCAAGACAATGGCTGCTCCCGCTGAATAGGAGCAACCTTGCACACCTTGCACTGGCATGTGAGCGCAAGTGCGTCCGGGTAAATAAGACTCTCAGCCTTTTACTGCAACATTCTCGGAGACTGCTGAACGCAGTCAAAAACGCAGGAAATAGTGCAATCCATTCACGAGGCCAGTTGATACACAGGCCCACCGGAGCGTCTTATCTCACCCACAAGGTGAGTCATAATTACAGAAAATTGATATTTTCCATAAATTTACCTTGCCTAATGAGCTCATTGGAGATCACACTGTTTTTGTCAGACTGGGAGAAAAAAACTCCAAAAGTAAATCCCAGAACTGACCAGCAGAGGGCAGCCACACAGTCAGAATTTAGCAAAAACAAACGATGGAACATTTAGAAGCTGCTGTTAGTTAACCACATTATGCCTTAATGCTACTTAAACTTAAATCAACTTCAGTATGTGACCTCTGAACACAAGTGACACGACTGAGTCTGTCTGCTACTAAAAGATCAGGCAACTTCTTCAAATTTGTTAATCACTTCTCTTTGAAACCCACAGTGTGAAAGGGGAATCAGAATCAGTCTTCGAGAATAAAAATGTTGCATCCAGAAAGTTTGCCTAACGGAGGATTTTGTTTTTGTAATTCTTTGTTTTTCTGTTTCTCTGCCAACTGGGAATTTTCTCCCACGACTCCTTTTCAAGGAACGCTTGACAACTTTAGCGAACCACAGCTGTGACATTTATAAAGTGTTTATCAATTGATATAAATTGGATTGTAAATGGTGACGTTTAAATGGTACGTACAAGAGTTGGGCACACGTCCACAGTGGAGCAGTGGCACAGGAACTTATTAGCAATTAATTACCATAAGACCTGCATTAAGATCTGTGAGGCTATTTAGGAGCTTGATAAATTATCTGACTCTCCAAACCTTAAATTAACACACTACAATCGTTGGCCTCTGTGAGCAACTAATTGAAGACGTGAAAATGTGGCAAACTGATGCCAAAGTGTTGCTTTTTTTTTTGTTTATGCCTCCACAACTCATTAAGCTCTCATATTAGCATTCAGGTCTTTACTTTCACTCTGTCTTTATATTAATATATGCTAAACAACGAAAAGAGACAATGTTAAATCTCTTTATTGTAAGGATTAACACTTTTAGGATAACTTGTGTGTCAAAAGTTAGGCACTTCTTTAATGAAGACATCCAGGAATCTATTCACGTTGCTGTAGGTCTTGTGTAACTCACTGTGCTCCTCAAGGACGAGATGAAAACTGACCAGTTCTGCTCATTACAGAAATGTCAGCAGCAACATGGAGCTGTTGTGTTTGGGAAAATCTCTTGATGACACGAAACATTTGCTGTGATCACGCTACGATTTGAAAATTTGTAGTCGGACATTCCTTTAAAGATTGTTGGCCCACAGGTCTCAAATCAGGTGGGCGGTTGTGTTGGTTAGAAAAGGAGGAAAAAAACCCTTTTCAACCACTTTTTAAACTTAGCAGTCTTAATTGCATAGTAACGGTTGGCATGCATTCACAAAGCGTTCTTTTCATTTCGAAAAGAAAAGCAACAATTAGGTTTTTGTGATAAATAAAAGGAAAGATTCAAAAGTCTTACCTTCCCCACGTAGAGCGGCTCCGTTCCCGTGTACTCCTCCACCACAAAGAACTGGTTCCACACCCATCCTCTCTTAACTCGCTCCAGTGACGAGGGTCCTTGTTCCTGTCTGCTCGTTCCTGAGGTTGTGTCACTAGTCCTTGAAGCCTCACACCAAGTGAAACTACGGCAGCTAAGTAGACTCATCGCTGCCAAGACTGTCCAAGCTCCTGTTATCCAGAGAGGAGCCATTTTTGATGGAAAAAAACAAGAAAAACAAAAAAAGAAGCTGAATCCTGCCTGAGTCTACATGTAGTTTAAAAGATGCATGCAGACAGGAAGACCTTTTTTTCAGTTGTACCGTCAAATCAAATACAACTTCACCGGGGCAAACTTAAAAGGTCCTTGTGAAATAACTTGAAAGATAATCCATGGGATCACAAATCAATCTGATGTTATCTGCTGAATACAGGGCAGGTCATGGAGCGTATTGGATTTGTACCACCCGGAGAGCCCCTGCTTGTATTGTAACATGGTCAGTAATTCTGATTCTTCATAGTATCTACTCCACCTCGAAGGGGTTTTTTGATTGTTTCTTTTTTTCAAAGTGTGACCTGAAAGTAAGAAAAACAAACTGACTTTGGAAAATGTCTTTCAAGGTGTCTGAAGGCAGCCAAAAACACCGGATCTTTACACGTTGGGTTCACTGAACACGGAGGGAATTAAGGGGTTATAATGACACTGAAGAAGACGCAAAGCTTCCGTCCATTCCTGTGTAAGTTCTCCTTTCCGACTATCTACGACTCCGGCTTCCCTCCTGGCCATGTCAGCCACGATGGCCAGTGTCCGGTTTAGTCAGTTTCTCACTAAGCTGTCCGGGAACGGGGAAAAAAAAAGTGACTCGATTAAACTTTTCCAAGGAGACAACTTCTGCGTGGTCCGGCCCTTCGAAAAGTCACAAGCAGTTTTACCTCCTGAAGCAGAAAACTTGAACTGAGAAAAGGCCAACTGATTTCACCGTCGGTGATTACGCCTGATCTTTGAACGCGCTCCTCTTCAGAACAATCCATTGGTTTGGAAAGTTCATTCTCCCAAAGGTCCCGCAGTAGCTCTCTTCCACCATCATGACAACTCCATCAATGAGTCGCGCGCCGGGAAAGGACAGAGCTGCAAGACAAGAGGAGACAATAGCGGTTAGCCGCGCTGCAGCCTTGATCTTCAAAGGCTGTGCAGCCGACGCCTTCAGAGGCTTTCTTTCTACATTGTGTGTAAGTCACCGATACTGGACTTTGTTGTCATGCTTCTCTCATGTCACAAGAATAAGGTGGAGCAGGGATGAGCGCCGTCACCTCACTCTCAGACAAACCTCAGATCCAAATGAATGAATGTGGACCTTTGCATGTTTGTTCCCCTGATTACACTTGTTTCTCTCCACAATCCAAAGGCTTGTACGTTTGAAGACTTGGTGACTGAACTGTTCATTAGTGTGAATGTGCATGTGTGTGTGTGTGGTTGCTCCCGTGTTAGCCTGTGATGGATTGTGTGCACGATGGCTTCTGAGGCAGGTTCCAGCCCCAAGCAACACCAGTTTGGATAAAGTGGGTGCAGATTGATGAATTGATGGACGAAATGAATGATACTAAATGTCCCCTTTGGAAAAAAGTAAAGAAAAAAAAATCTTTGGACTCCACTCTTTGGGTGTATGTTCCCTCCTTTAACGCCTGTACTTCTGTGCTACAACTACCACTGCTTGTTTGTTCTTCCTGGATTATCTGGAGGAAAATGTTTTCCACCAGCGATTGTTGTGTTCAGCACAAATTCTAACAATGCGCCTCGAGTTGGAGAGTGATGGTGGAATGGTGAAAACAGGACAGCAAACCAGGTGTGGGGAAAATAAGAAGGGGGGAGAAAAAGAGAAGAAGCGAGAGGGGGAGAGAGAGAAAAAGAGAGGGAAAGGGAGGAATAGGTCATTGTTCATCACACACTAGACCCAAAGCATCTGTCTGCCTTTCGTCCGACTGATGGAGCAGCCTTAACCTCGGCGAGCTGATTAATTGCATGAGGGAACACTAATTGGATAAAAGTATTAATCAATTAATTCCATCCAATGAGGCAACACCCCCCTAATACTTCAGACAAACACAGGAGAGGGAGAGAAGGGGGGGTTGGGTAGGGGTGGGGGGGTTAGCTGACTCGCTCTTTGGTTGTTGTGAAACATGCACGGAGGTTAGTCAGAAAGACGGAGCTGACGGAGCAGAGAGGGGGATATGGGGGGGGGCGGGGGGGAGGGATCTAAAGGAGAGCGGGCGCGACGGAAAGTAAAAGGAAGAACTGAAAAATGAAATGAGTCAAAGAGTGAGAAGGGGGAATGAAACAGACTGCTGTGCTGTGTGGGACTGTGGGTGTGATTAATGGCCCCTTTGAAACATTCAGAACAAAAGGTGGATGACAAAAAGAGGAGAAACAATAACATTTAGTATGTCTGCGGCCTTACAACCTCAAGAAAGGAAGATTGCAACACCAGCCGAGCAAAAGCTCCTCCGGCCGGCAGGTGGGTTAACCTATTGTATTTCTGCTGGCTGGGAGAAGACTTGTAATCTCACTCTCCTGCTGCCCAGTAGCAAGCTCGGAGCTTCCGGAAATAATTCCTTCTCAGACTGTTGGTCAAGGCAATGTCCGTGGTATTGGAAACCAACCGCTCTGGGGGTGTCCAATCTCCAGAGCAAACAGTTCAGGGGCAACTCCAACAGCACAGACCTCTTCATTTACTTCAACAGAGCCTGAATCATTAATGGAGGAACTACATGGGGATTCTCACCTAATATATTGAGATCATTATTCTACTTACGATGTACTCACTTATGCGATTCAGGGGGTTCGATGTGCTACACTGAGTTAAGTAGCTACAAAGCATGCACACATAATGTACCACTTGACTAATAAGGATCTCGAATGGAGCCCAAGTTGAGGAATTAGCCGGAACAATGTTCTGTGACGTTGTTCTCGGGCACAGGAGTGAGCCCGGCTAAGCGTCCTATTAGGAAGGTAATGCTCACCGTGCGCGGCGTCTTAGCTCAGCGCTGGCATGTTAACGCTCTAATGGATCCCACAGTGCAATGATGTAATCTTAATCTGATAACATCATTAGAGAATCCTTTTAATTAGAGCACCCACACCTTCCACAAGCTCTGTCCCTCGTGTGATAATCAGGTTTTCCATTGAAAAGAGTGCAGTCTTGGAGGGGAACATGGAAGTACGATAAATCCTTAATGATGTCTTTTCATTATGTCTCACATACTCATTATGTCAGGGAAACATACCACCAGTTTGAGGTTTGGATAATATGAGAAATGTATAAAATAGAGGGCTGCTGTCAGGCAAGGATTTGATATTAGATTGAATTATGGTGGGAAAATGATTATTTCAAGATGCTAAAAAGTGTTTTTTCTGACTTCTTAAATATTTAGGAGTGTTACAGGAAGAGTGGAGCACACAAAGGTTCTGTCCCATCTGATTAGGATATCAATGAATGCTGTCATAAACTGAAGTAAACCTCAAGTCTTTCATAGAAATGATTAACGTGCCATCAGCTAGGATGCTCCAAAAAAAGAAGTATAAAAAATTTAGTTTGGAAAACTTTCACTTCATCAAAGTGAAATTTCTAAAGCTGGCGAGTCTTCCTCCAACACAAACCAACCGACAGACATGCTTCCTCAAGCACCTAAAATACAACGTCATGAAATCAAAGTATGACACATTGTTGCATGTTGCAAACCACTGGATCATGTCTTGATGTAAAGTTTACTTAATCTCTGAGCTTCTGAACATGGGACCCTCCATGACAGGTTTTAGTTAGAAACGCTCTCCTCACTACATCATCAATAAAATTTGTGGTTTGCACAATTGATGTTTAATTGTTAGAGGTTCAACCCAATAACTGGATTCAATTAGACCCCCGTGACGACATCTGACCACAGGAGTCATGAAGAGAAAGTTGATCAATGACGAGCCTGCCCAGAGCCCAGGAAGTCACAGAACTGTTGCTTTGACCCTGTTAGTTTTCTTCCTCCCCATTCCACTGAATTCCAGCGAGACAAAGCAGCAGTCGATGATAACTTTGTCTCAACACAAGACGGATTCTTCCCTCCGAGCCCCGGACTGATTGGCATGGCAGTCGAACACTGAGTGCCTTGGCAAAGCGCATGTGGCTGCCTGCATTCATTAACAGTAGGAGTGTGGCTGTTGGCAGTGATAGGCTTATTTTTCAGCATTCTCCTCAGATGGAGCATTGCTCAGACAGCAGCGAGGCAGAATGTGACCAAGCTTGTCTGACTCTGCCCCGTGCCCTTCTGAAATCTACCACTTGCCCCTGCCGAGGATGACAACCGATCCTTACTGACTGGCAGGGGGAGCGGGGGGCACAACGTTACTGTGTTTTTTACCGAAGCAGAGTGTGTCTCTTTTTTCAGGTCATTGCCACAGGTATGTTAAAGAACAGGTTCGAACATTTGGCTTTCACGAAAGACTCTCGTCAGTCTGCAGGAGTCTGATTATCTGGTCACAACCTGATCTGTCGGCTCCACTTCCTCCCACAAGAAATGCAAAAAGAAAAAAAAAATTGCTGAGGTTAACAAACTCGCAGATATGAACAATGTTCTGCGCCACCACCATCTGTTAAGGTGCAGTGTCAAAGTCTGTCATTACTCACAGAGTTAGAGGGTGCCGCAGAAAACCAGTCCTGAAGGCCATGAATAAGTTAGCGTTTAACACTTTTGGTTCCCTTGCCACATTTTGATTCAATACAGAGATGATGAATGTGGTTAACACAAGCTTAACTGAACTAATTACTGCTCTTACCACTACCACCAATCCTTTTATACTGATATGAGACATTGTACATTTAAACTTACCCTGGAGAAATGAATAAAGCATTTTTTTTCTGTCTGTGTGGAACTAAAGTGTTGAACAAAGACAGACTGATTACTTGAAGACTCGCAAATTCTTCCAAATCAAGCAGGTTGAACTGTGTGTTTTCTGGTTATAATATATTGGCGTCATTAGGTTGCCACTTTTACAAGGAGGCAGAGTGCTAAATCAAGCAGTCCCTCGAATGGGCTGCTCACACAGAGCTCATTTCAGTCTGAACTTTAACAATAAAAAGGCTAACGCCCTGTAATCCACCTGCTGTTTGTGGATCAATTTGGCTGGAGACAGACACACGCGGCACTGTTGAACCTGGTGTTGCTTGATGTCACTGTTTCTGTCAATGAGTGGGGAAAAAAACAATCCTTTATCGTCAGCCAGTATGTTCTTTTACAGCCGTGTTCTCTTTACTGCAGATCAGTTGCAAAGTATCGCGACGGAAGCTCCCGATCATGGCTGAATCTGCAATAAAAATTCAAAACGTATGTTTAGGATTCGTCACATGGAGTTGGAGAAAAAAAGGAATTCATCTTTTGTGGCTCCTTGAGTGACAGTGAAGAAAAGCAAACTCATCTCAAGGCCTGCCGCTCGACTCCAATTGATCAAAAATATTTCTTCAAAAGTTTCCAATTAGATATGTTTGAGCTATGAAGTGATAACTTCAAAGAAATAAAAAACATACTGTTTATTCCTCCAGTGCCTCAAAGGCGAACTGCGGAGGGAGGATAGAATTAATTCCTTTTCGCCTATCTTCTATTTCCCTGCTCCCTTACAGTAGATGACTTAACAGTGCGGCAGGCGTTTTGAATTTGTTTAATTAGAGAGCATTTGTATCAAATATTTTTCTGTGTGCACCAGTGGCCCAGAAGTTGCTTTGCAAACTGAAACATTTGCTGAGCACCAACTGCTTGGCATCCAAAAACAAAAAAAAAAAAAAAAAATCTACACTCCTCCATGAATCTCCAACTCCTTCTGTTCTCTGTCTCTGCTCAGGGAATTTCATTAAGTGTGTACACATTTACTTATAATTAGGTCTAAAAGTGGGTAACTCTAATGAGTTAGAGGGAGGAACAGACAAAGAGATTTATGTTAGTGCGCTCTGGTTTCTCTCGAACTTGGCCATCACCACAGTGGAGTCAGAAGCTTTCACTTACAGAGGCAAATTAGCAACATGTCAATTACTGCCCTTTCTCTTTTCGAGCAGCAGGAAGTGAAACATGGTGTTGATGAGAAGCAGAAAAAAAGGGGGAGAGGGAGAGAGAGAGAGAGGGAGAGAGAAAAAAAATATGGCTGACGTTTCTATCTTTCTCTTTGTATCTCGCTCTCTTTTCTTATCTCGTTCTACTCCCTCGTCTACTCAGTCTCCAGTCCAAAGCTATTGGCAAGCACTGTGCAGCCATTCGTGACCTATTAGAGTGCTGGATTGATTCTAGAGCATGGCTGCAGCCTCTCATCAGTGGGCATGCCCAGAGCAAGCCCTTTGACAGCTGGCAGCGGACAGACGACAGCCAGGCAAGACTGATCACTGCAAACTGATAGGCACGGGGCCAATGACCGGCAGACAGCCCACTCTGTCTCTGTGACACACACACACAACCTCCCACACACGCACACTCCCAATCATGCAAAAACATGCAAGGTGCATGTGGTGTTTGTGTGTGTGACATTAGAGCACATCTGTTGGAGGGGGGTGGTGTTATAACAGATATTGCATACTCATGGCAACACGGTGGTGAAACTAAAGACTGAAAAACTTAAACTCAAATGTGTATTTGCAAAGAAACGATCATATTATAATTCTAGCGGCATTGTCGTCACAGGACATCTTTAACCCAGACTGACCATGTTGTAAAGTGACTCTTCTGTGAACAACCAAACTCACTTTACATTTTATTTAAGTAAACGTGTGAAATAATAATAATAGCAGTATGAAGCTGATCAGACTCTAAGCTTTTCTGACCCCATTCAGGTTTCTCCCAGTCGCATTACTCATTCCTTCAAACTGTTTTTCTGTATCTTGATTACAAGAAATTAGTCCTTCACAGTCATTTCTTTTACAGTGCGTTACCGCACGACAAAGGGGGCTTTAATCCGCAGTGTTACTTAACATTGTAATTGCATGTTATTGCCCAGCACAGCGATGTGAGTGGCCCACTTTAACTGTAATCAAGCAAGATTATTGTAGCTTGACAAATGGACTTTTGAAATGGTGACTATAATTTGCTCAGAGTGGATGCTCTTAACAGCTCAAATGAAACACAACAACAATATATACAGTAAATTATAGATTTCTAATGCATTTTTTTTCTTGAGCTGCGCTCTTACCAAAGTCTATAGTGATGAATACTGAGGGAAAAACAGGTGCATATATTAAAATATATGAATAAATTCACATATATGATGCAAAGTGAATAAATAAACCAAAAAACAAACAAGTACAGTCTTTGGCACAATGATGGTGTGTTCCAGCACAATGTCCAGCAGTGAGGATCACCTGTGGACGTGTGGCTGAATGAGGCTGACAGGCCGGCCAACTGGTCAGCGGCTAATTTTAGTTTGTCCCTCCAAAACAAAAGTTTTTTCTCCACCACTTTTTCTCACTCAGAGTGATAAGCTTGTTATCTCTGTCTCTCTGCTCTGCCATTAGCCCTCTCCCCCCCCTCTCCCCCCGATACTGTGTCTCTCCCGACCAATCAGATTAGATTCCACTACAGTGGATTGCGTGGAGTGCGTCAATGAGTAGTGGGAAAAAAAACCCGGCAGCAAAACAATACGACGCGACTGCTAGCTCTTTTTTTTTTTGCCACAGAACACCATTTAACTGGGGTTGGGAAGGTGAATCATTCTCTGTGGTGATTTCTGTTTTGTATTTTTCCGGCGACTTTAGAGCAAAAGCAGATCACGCTGGTTTATTTTTAAGGCTGCGACAATTATGGCAAACACAGACTCCATGGCTGCTGCAAACGCTGAAAAAGCAGGTGGTGAATAAAAGCTCGTCACATCCCCTAATGCACCGATGGAGTGATGAGCAACAAGCCCGAACAGCACCATGGATTATCTTCTCCTTTAGTAAACGTGCTACTCGTGTACTTGTGCTAAAGATATGGATTGTACAGAAGGTGCTATCTGTTGTTTCTATCTGGCCAATACTTGGGGAAAAAAAGGGAAAAAATAATGTATTGGGAAAAAAATATATACATACATACAAATTTGTAAATTTCAGTCATGTTTACAGTAGGATAAATGTTTCCCATCATCAAATTTCCACCTGAATTTCTACATTTGTGAATTAATTAGTAGTATATTTGGTGTTTCTTGCTAGCTAGTGAGTTATACTGATGCATTTAGCAGACACTGACTATAAACACTGAGCCATCAGTCATGCTCCATAAGGAAAAAAAACATTTCTACGTGATATTTTGCTTCATAAACAGATCTAAATGTCCAGAATCATAATTGTCTTCACAAAAGATGGAAGAGTTCGTTAGAGAAAGGAGTGCATGAACTTCGAGGAATATCACAACTGGAGCTGTTAGAGCGAGAGATGAAGGTGAGCGAGTCCATGCGATCCATTATATCCAGCCCGCGCTCAGGAAAACATGCTGTGGGTTTACTGCGGTTCAAGGTTTTAAGGCTGCAGCTTGAAGAGTGATCCTGTTGCATCCCCACGTGTCTAACGAGTTCCACCGGCGAGCAGACCCGGCTGCCCGTCTACAGCACATTTTAACAAAAGCACCGAGTCTGCAGTCAGCGCTTCCTCCTCACAAGCAGGCGAGCGGGGTCTGAGTCGGAACATGACAGTCACTAACAGCTCAGCTGGATTTGTCCGAGAGTGCAGCGTGGCGCGGCGCGGTGCTGCGAGTTATAGCCTGCAACCAAATTTTGAACCATGCAATGTTTTGAAGCGGGGAAATAAATTCCTTATAGGACTGAATTTGTGCATTAGCGGAGAATGTCATGCTTTAATTCATAATTCATGTTTTCACAGATATTAGACGCTGGTCAAAAATGGAGTTCACTCCCGCTGGGCTGTAACTTTTTTTTTTAAAGACTTCCTGGGAGGCGAGAGTAGGGAGAAATAAAGTGTGAATGTATGCAAAGACGCACACACACACTCAGACACAAACATGCGTAACGGAGCTTTAATCAAACCAACATATGCACGAATATGCATGCAAAGTTGGGCATAAACTTCTGGTGATTTACTCCGCAAATACAAAGGCTCTCTTGCCGTCTCCCTCCCTCGCACGTCCAACCGTCACCTCCCTCGCTCTCTCGCTCTCCTTTCACCGTCCTATTCTATATTCCATACACCTCTTTGCCTTCTCTGTCTTTGTGCTGCTCTGTGTCTAACCCACTGTCAACAAGTTCTAAAACCTATTGCTTTTCAGTCTTCCACTCGCTCTCCTTTCTCTCTGTCGCTTTGTTGTGCTGTCCTTTCTTTTGGCTCCTATTCAGCCTTGCTCTGTCACTCCATCCGTACACTTTTTCTTTGCTGTCTAACTCTTTACATCATATTTTCCAACCCCGTTTTTTTTGTCGTCCTATTTTGCTGCTCGTCGCGTTGCTCCATGGTTTTGCTTCGGCATTAGTCATTTTGTTGGTGATATTATTCGGCTCACCTTCATGTCTTCTCCAAAGCCTCCCGGCTTCTCTTTGAACAACAGGCTCTCCTGTTGCACACTTGTGGCGCGAACGCAGACGCATATCATCTTCAATCTGTTCTCATGTTTTCTTTGCATTTCACAGATGCATATATTGACGTTTATCTCTGCACACACATTTCTATGAGAAGGGGGAGAAACAGGATGACTCAATTGAAGCCGGTATCATTAGAGAACATCGCTGCCCCCCTCCCCACCCCCTTCTCTTTAATATCGGCTTCTCATTTCAGGGGCCATAGTGACAAAAAACAGCACAAGTGATTACTATCAGAGGGAGAGGGGTTTATATTTGGAAGTTAATAGCCTGAGGTTAACACATGGCCACACTCGCTCCCCCTGGGCCCACTCACTCGCCACACTATATCTGCACCGGAGATTGATGTGTGCTCTGATTTTGCATTTACTCAAAACCGTCCCTCTGCACACGTACAAGCCTGTACAGCTTTACATGCACGTGCGCACGCACACACACACACACACTGAGGAGATAGCGAGACATACGCGGCTCCATCTTCCATTGCCAGAATCTCCCCCATCAGATGGATGAAAGCTGCCATCAAAGCTGGGCCCAGGAGGAGTTCAGACAGTCTGCTTATTCGAGTGAACCCGACACCAGAGTCCAATCCCCTCCGCCATGCTTATTAAATAGCCTATTTTGTCATTTCCAATCCCAATTTGTCACAGTCACTTGGCTCAGCAGCCTCATGTCATGTCACAGAGGGGTGAAAAAAAAAGAAGGAACCGCAGGCACAACACAAAAACATGTCTGTTTCTGTAAAGAGTTTATGTAGCGACGGTAAAGTTTTAATGGGCCGTTTGCTGCGAGACTGACAAACTCGGTGAGAAATTGAAAGAAGCAAAAATAAATAAAGGAAATAAAGCAGTTTTGCCTTGGAGCACAGTGGGGTTGCCATGAAAACAAGGATGCTGGGAGTATAAATAATCAGGAAATGACAGACGTGATGAGCCAGAATGTTCAACAATGGCAGAGATATACCGTGTAGCTTCATTGAAGGATGAATTCTCAAACAAATGCAGCGTTAACGTGGATAAAACATAATTACATGATTAGTGTCGGTTTTTTTAAAAAAAAAAAAGCCTAAATATTATGTTCAGAATCTGATCATTCACAGAACAAACAAACGTATCCAAACAGGCCAATCAAAGACGACCACGGCTTCAGTATACAATGCAGCTTGCATGTCATAAATGTACAAACAGTAATTACAAACAAAACACCCAAATATGTAATCGCCTCTTCACACCACCTCTGCTCAAACATGCAGCCCTTTCCATCCGGATTAGTCGTCCCCACTGTAGTTTAACTTGGGTCCGGACTCCTTTCTGTTCGCCTGCCAAACGTCCTTTTTACTCCAGCGGCGTGCGAGTCGGACCTTTGCTATTCTATCGGGTCTCCGCTCCCAAATGGACTCCACATTGTGAATCCAAAAGCCCATGTTATATTGGCAAGTCAATGATATGCAGCCGAGCGTGACTGGGGAAAACAAAATCTGCATTGACACAGGGAACTGTCTAGAGAATGGGTGCTGCCTTGAATTAGGCTGCTGTGTTTGCTTATGGGTTATAATGAGAGGTGACATATTGTCAGTGCCTCGCTAAAGCTGGTCTCCTAATTACACTAATTGCTGCTTTTCCACCCCCATCCCTCACTCCCTCCCTTTCTCTTCAAACCTCTGCCCCCCCCACCCGCCCCCCGCCCGCCCCTCCTCCCTCCATGTCCCCTGTTTCCTCTCTCCCTTGGCAGTACCGCTGCAACTCTTCAAAACTCAAAAGCTTCCACCCACCACCAAGATGAGCATTCACCCACTCGCTTTCCACTCACTCTGTACTTATACCTAATACATTTTTTTTCACAAATTTCTTTTCAAAAACTCGACGGTCCTACTAAAAAAAAAAATCACTCTTCCTATCTGCCTCCACTTCTACATCATTGTTTCTCTGCATCCTTTTTCCTCCCCTCTCTGCTCCCCCATTGGACTCGTCTTTGTGCCCATAAATGCCACAGTGTCCACCACTACTGCACAGGCCCCCATGCCTCGGCTGCCAGCTGCACAATTACTAAATCGCTCATCACACGGGTGGCTGGCGCTCAGTATCCCCAGCTTTGGCTACGAGAGTGAGAGGGAGGGAGGGGGGAAGGGGGGGGGAGGGAAGAACGGAGGGAAGAACGGAGGGAGGCCGAGAGAGAAGTAGCATATGAATGAAACAAATAAAAAAAGAACGGGTGAACGGGACTCGGGGCCTGAGCCAGCTTTCTCCTCTGTGACTCCGTGTTTGTGTGTTTGTGTTTACACACGTGTGCTCATGGTGCATGCATGTGTGCAAAGCCCATATTATGCATGTCAGCGTGAGTGCACTCACGCATACGTGCAGGTGTGTGTGCGTGTGCATGTGTGCGTGTGTGCGTGTGTGTTGTTGAAAGACAGGTGACGGCCAAGGTAGTTGACAGCTGTCAGTGCACATGGAGCCGTGATGGTGGAGGAGCGCTGGTGTCTGTCAACACGCTGCTCTGACTCTGCCCTCAGCCTCCGACTGACTATACTTAGGACCCTCTTAGGACAACCAGAGACCACTGGTGCCTTTCACATTTGCTTCCAGCGAGAGCAAACGCAAACCTGAGTGAGTCGGATGGACTGCCACGATGCCAACTAGTTGGGTATCCTGCAGAATAAGTATGACAGTTCTCTCTGCTCTTTTTATGATGCATAATGGATCAGGAGTGATTCAGAGCAATGAAGTCGTGCATTATTGCACCCTCGCCTTAGGTCTACTTGGCAAGGACTGCTTGTAAACAGTTATACTGTGCCATGGGCAGCGGTGTCCTGCGCAATCTGCTGGGGTGTTTAAAGCCCCGTTATATGGGGACGACTGCAACAACATGGGGAGGTAATTTTCTGAGCATATATCTTCTCACTAAACTAAAAATAGACACTTGAGCGAAGAGTGTAAATTCAGCATCGCAGAGTATTTTATCCAGCTGGCTCCTTTTTCCAGTTTGTAATTCCTGATCCCTTCTTCAAGCAATATCAGGATTTGTCACCAGTGTATGGTATATTTACCAGCGTGTTGGCACCAGCCACAGACTGCGATTTTTTGGGGGGGGAACATTTGGAATCGGAGTCGAGAAAAAAACCATTTAGGAACCAAACTGAAGTCAACAGAACACTTAACCAGCCCTAAACTCATTCTGCGCGGATGAGTAAACCACTGGTTCCCAGTTGAAAATACAAGAAGTATAGTTTTAAAAGAGCTTTGGCTGGACGAATCACGCACACTGTTTATTACTGCTGAGCGACGCCTCTATTTAGAGCTTGTTTTATCTCTGAGTTTACTTTGTAACAAAATGATTATATTTTGATATTAATGTGAGATGATTCCCAGGGTGGGCGTGCAAAAATACCTGAAGGATTTCAGGAACAAAAGGCTGAACATTTCCTTAATTAGAGTGCATTTTAGATGAAATGATACCCCGCAAATTATACGCCTTCAAAAAGAAACAAACGCTGTTGATCTCAGTACTTCTGCCTAGGAGTGCTGAGCCTCGTCTGAGCCCCCCCGAGCAGCTGCAGGGCGCGTTTCAGTGTTTGCATGTTCTCGCTATGCAGCTTTTCCACATTACTTCAACTTCTTACTGAGTCTAAAAAAAAAGGGTGGAAATACACTAAACACTGACACAACAGGGGTGTCTGCAGCAATGATGCAGTGTGTCTAATGCATTGTGCAAATATCAATACATATCTGACATGTGTCATAATGAATACATGAAATAAAGTGGCACTGCTGCAGCATGTAGTGGTTACCATTTATACACATTGACTGAAAAAGGAACAATATTTCCATCAAATGCAAAACCAATAATTTTTGCTGGGTTATTTTGTTACTTTAATGCTCACTTTCAAACGTGATATTACATAAACACGTTGTTTGACATACTCGCAGTGCACCAGTTCGTGCTGGCGAAAACACATATTGATAAAAGAAAAACAACGCACTTAATTATGGTTTGTCAAGCGTATCATGTTTTGACACCTAAATGAAAGCCTGCGCTGAGGAGCGAACGCACTCTGTATCGGGAGGAGTCATGTGGCTACTTACAAAGCAAAGCACTCGTAACTTTAAGCAACAAAAAAAAACGTGTTAAACCTCAAAAGGAGACATGTTTTTTTTTCTGTCTTTGGGTTCCACAAGTCTTCTTTCACAGAATATGTTGCTAATGTTTTGTTTTCATTAATGGAAAAAATCTTGCTGGGAGGTAATCTCTTAATCCGTCTCGTAATTTCTGTTTATCCCTCACCTTTCCTGTCTCCTGTGTCTGTCAGCCTGAGCGTGTTTTTTCTCTCTCTCTCTCTCTCTCTCTCTCTGTCTCTCACACTCTCTCTCTCTCTGATCACACTTGAGCTGCTTTGTTTATAATCATGTTACATACAATCTGTAATCCTTTAATATATTCAGAGGAATACACAATTCAAGAGGACTTGAGAGGCTCCGGCGTGTTTATTTTACTTTCCTCGTTATCACCGGATGAATCGGGGGAGGGGGGGGGGCAATACTTTATGTTGTGACAACAGCCGGTCTCAAACCTCAAAGCAGAGAGCAAATATGTACAAAGCCAAAACATGAAGCGCGCTGTACCCAGCTCTCCTTCTGCTGCCATCCAAATTCAAAAAAGATCATCTGTGCCAGAATATATACGCGATAAAAAAAAGTCAGGTTGCAAGCGGATTACTGGCGACGACTGACTGCACCCAACGAGGGTGTCAAACATAAGGAGGGTGGGCCGTCCGTCTGGCCAGCAGAATCTGCAAGAAAACTAATCTTGCTGTTCCTACTTTGTCCACTGGAGGCTCTGTAACAGTAATACGATCGAAACTGAACAGCAGGGGGCAGCAGCGCTCGATGCCGAAAGATCAGTGAGAGGCAGCAAAAGTTACTTATGTTTTGCTTAACAAACTACGAGGTGAGTTTTGGAGTCACATGCACAACAAAAGCAGCAGAAATGTTGTCAGTCCTTACTGTGAATTTACCTCCTCACTTCTGTAGACTTGTTGATCAAGCATTAGCTTGTGATTTTTTCGCTATAATTTTACTTGAGCTCTAATTGGGCTGTTTGTGGTAACAGAATAAAAAATGGGCTCAATATTTGGCAAGTAAAAAATTAAAATGAGCGAAAAGAAGAACAGGAAACATAAACTGTTTAATGACAAAGAGAAAGAGACACTTGATTATTTCATCACCAGCCTGACGTCAGGTCATAATGTATTTCTTTTTAAATTTCTTTTGTCAGCATTAGTTCATTTTTTTTGCTGGGAAAACGCTTTCTCTGGGTGGCCATACATCCTGAGTCTGCGTGCTGTGTTGTGCACTCAGCCATACGATTCCCATTAGGCCAGATTGTGGTCAGAAAGGACCAAACCTGCCTCTGTATTTCTCCCCACCCTCTGCAGCTCTGATGGTATAGTGTTTGTATTTGTGTGTGTCAGTGTGTGTGTGTGTGTGTGCGTGTGTGTGTGTGTGTGTGTGTGTGTGTGTGTGTGTGTGTGTGTGTGTGTGTGT
>JAUESF010000070.1:13154573-13166131 GCA_032274765.1 Malacoctenus tetranemus | reverse complement strand
TGTGTGTGTGTGTGTGTGTGTGTGTGTGTGTGTGTGTGTGTGTGTGTGTGTGTGTGTGTGTGTGTGTGTGTACACATGTGTGTTACAGAGTGTGAAAGAACTTCCCCAAATACCTCTCATTCAAAATCCTCGCTGGTCAAGGCTGGATGAATATTAGAGTCCAAAATAGAAAGTAATAAATGGAGAAAAAACCAGCGGTGACTAAGAAACGAGCGCAGTCTATGGTGAAATTGGTGGAGAGGAGTTATTGCTGCGGACGTCGCCACTTTGAGTCACTGTGGAATATATAAAAAGTCTCAGAAACTTGGTACATATATGCTCCGACTATAATACAAGTTTATAGAACATGCAGCTGATGCGAGTTGACATCTGTGTTGCCGTGTTTAGAGCGCACATCACAAAATGACATCCCTGTTTTCACATTAAGGGAAATGAACGTGTTATTTGCAGAAAGGTCAAGCCTCCAAGCCCGGGGACAGGTTGTATAACTGCAGTAATTATTATGTAGCTTCTCAGGAATTAGAGGGAACTTCATGTCAAATGTCAGCAGCCCGGACACAGGCTGTCTGAATTTTTTATCTGCGAGTTTTCAAATGTCAGTGTGAGGGGAAGTTACTCGAGAAAAGTAATTCATTAAAGGGGATTACCTCCTTGGGCTCTCGTGTTTTTAACTTCGTGGAATCGTGTCTCCTTCACCACGTGGCGAGTCACATCTCTGTCGATTCTCATTTTACAGAATTGATTTAAGCCTCTCAAGCAGAGATTGGATGACACTAATACTTGCAACACATTGAATAATGAGTTTCACGTTGACCTGTGAATTCTTACTCTGAATTTACCTGCGGAAGATTGATGTTTTGGAGCCGCGGAGCATTTCTGACTATCAAACGCATCGATTTATCGCTGATTGAAACGAGATTCTTTCTCAGATTTCGACACTTTGTGGGGCTATTTTCCAATTTTCAGAAAATGACTATGAAGATATCACAAAAACATCTGTAGTGCAGAGCAGAACAGAGTGCAGTGGACTTTGTCCATTTGAACGAACATTGTTTACTTGACCGAGTCAACAGGTTTGAGTTTATTTGAGCAGCGATTCCCCCATAAATTTTCAATGACGTTATTAGTCTTGTTCTGCTCCCACAATGAACCTCAGCGCGACACCACTCACTTATATTAATGAGATGATTAACTCAAACCCTGCTGTTGTGATAACGTGTTAACTACCCACGACCTGATAAAGACCTCAATATCAGGAGGTTCTTTCACCACACTGAAGAGTCCTTGAACCTGTCGCAATGTAACTTTTACATTTACACAAACAGTCACTCAGACATGGAGGAGACAAATGCCATTGGAGGCAATCTGGGAGTAATTTGGGGCTCGGTGTCTTGCTAAAGGACACTCAGACTTATGGATATGCCAAGAGGAGGGGTCAAACCATCAACCTTCAGATTGGAAGACAACGTCCTCCAGATGAGAGACAATCACCCTCCACAGACAGTTTCGCCCTCTGTGGTAAAGGTTGGCGTTATTTATTACACAGACAGTGTAAAATTGCAACTGTCCACACCAATCCACCTGGAATCTCGTGAGAAAGTGACAAGATAATTAAATTCCTCCAAGAGGTGAAAAAACATCATAATAATAAAATAAAAAAATGATGGTTTCAGAGGCAAATGCAAACATTGTTTAGGTGGAGGGCTGTTTTATAAACGGGGGAATTTAAATGCAATTGAGTGCATCCTAAGGAGATGCAGCCTAAGCTGTTTTAGAGGGCTGGAAGCAATGAATATAGAGCACACAGAATCAGCCAACGGCAACTGATTTCACATAATAGCCACTTCACAGGACACACCTCCTCATCATCTCAGTAAGAGCCTTCTCCAAAATCAATAGTTGGCTGAACATTCACTCCTTCATAGTTACGCACACAGGCACAAATGCCTTTCTCTCTCGCTTTGTCTTTTTGCAGCGTACACAGACACAAACACACACACACCAATTTTCGGAGCGTTTTTTGGAAAAACACACACATTTACGCCTTTGAGAGTGTCCCGAAATCTGTGAGAGCTTTTCTTCGAGCAAATATTTTCCTTTCACATTGTTACTAATTTCCAATAAACATCTGAAAACAGTGAGATCCTTGAAAAGGAGCAACACAGAGGAACACAGAGGGCAGAAACCTGCGAGCTTCCCTCTCAGCCATTGATAAACAGAGCAAACGTTCTTGGATAAATTCATAGATCACACCTCCCCCCAAAACCGAACTCTGCCGGTGAGGGCCATTACGACGCCCATTTGTTTCCCGCAGCAGAACCTCTTCTAGGTTAGCAGAACCGGAGTTGACAGTTTATGGGGCGAGAAGTCACAAAAAACAAATTGCCTCCGCTTCAGATACAAGAGAATTTACTCTCCATGCCCAACAGCAAAACAAATAGGAAAACATCGCCAAGTCAAGGTTTCTCTCCCTTCAGGTATGTATGATGCACTTGTTCACACTGGGAATGATTTGGCACAAGGCGATAGGCAGATATATCAGTCATATGTGTGTGATGTATGGACGACTTTTCGGAATTTGTGTTTGCAGAGAGAAGGAATTACTGGCAGTGATATCCGACCTTTATTCCCTGGAGGGAAAGGAGCACAGCAGGTTTTAGTAATTCACCAAATCTGACTCGGTTCATTCGGAATTAAATGAGAAGTAAAAGGGAACGAGCTCAACAATAACATGTTGTGACATAAACACACAAAGAACAGCAATACTTTCACTTTTTCTTGCCTGGATTAAAAGGAGTCGATGTTAGCCAGGAGACAATATTATGAGCAATAAGGTACGAAGACAAACATCTTGTATTCAGAGGATGAAGACTAATGGTGGTGGTGCCGGCACACTTTGAAGACTGGCCACTTGTCGCCTCTTGAGGCCCACAGACCATTCAGAAGTACTTGAAGGACGGAGACAAACATGCTACGTTAAGTGCCAACATGCGTCTGATCATCTTTCCTCCCACTTTATCTTTTTATGATAAGTACATTTATTAGATTTTGGTTTCACTCTTTGGAGATTCTATTTTGTTAATGTGACACAGATTTAAATCCACAAGCCCTCGGGCGGCTTCACAGCGCTGCAACAAACCAAGGAATATGTAAATCAACAAATAATGCAATGCCGACTTGTCAGTTTATTGCCAGCAAAGAATGATGCTACTGTTCGCTCCTGTCAGTTAGTCTTTGTTTTTATGAGAGGATTTTAAAAGGTCTTCAAGGCAAGAAGATTTATTTTTTGATGTGCCGTTTTGGAATATTTGGGTGGGCAGAAATGTTTTTTTATAAGCATTTATGAATAAATATAGATATAAATCATCCTTGTGAGCACAACATCATTTATTTATTCTGTTTTTTTTAAAAAACTAGGGATAAATATCACCCGCTGGAGTAATATATGATCCAGGTATTTTTAAAGCTCATCTGCAATACCTGAAAATAAGTAGGTGACTAAATGAATGATGAATCAATTAATAATAAATGCATCATTAGTATTATCATGTGAAATGAGAGAAAACACGAACTATCTTGTGTCTGAGGAGCTTCATCCCCAGTGAACTTCTATGACTCATCCTCAAACCTCCTTCGTGCCCCTCCCCCGTCGAAACTACTTGCAAAGTAAATCTGCTGCCTGGGCGTATTTTCTCTTTAAGAGTGGATGATTGACAGGCTCATTACCCTACCCCCATTACGATATTGCCTAATCAATCTATTCATTGTATTCTTCTCGTGGCAGAAAAGGCCATCTTTTGCATGAAAATGACCAGGACTTCACAGGAAGCAATCCAAGGAGGAGCGGGGGAGTGGGAGGGGAGGGGTCCAATGAGTGTTAGGGTTCAATTTGCAGCCGAGTAAAGTCGCAGCGTTTACTGGCGAGATCATCAATATCAATGTCAGGATGAGCGGTGTATAACTTTGCTTCTCTGTCTTATCCAAATTGGCAATAAAGTGCATCGCCAAGATTGCCTGAACTGCGATGGCGGCTCGGCTGTGAGAGCTGTGAGAGGTGACAGAGAAGAGAGAGAGGACTCCACCACGACACCGGAGCCTTTTTTTTCCCCCTCTCTCAGTCCTTCAACACCTGGTCAGGGAGGATCACTCATAGTGAACAACAGGATCAAACAGGACAAGTTCACCAAGAAAATGGCAGCTGCCCACATGCACCGAGATGCCCCGCGCTCCACTGTGAGCTAAATCACACCTTTGAAGTCGGCTCCCTCCCTCCCCGCTGAGGTTGCCGCGCGACTTGTCCGCACACAATTGGGAGAGTGACTTCCCGGCATTATGATCACTATCATTACGGCGCCACTGAAGTTATTATTACCGTCGTAAAAAGAATAATGTCCATCAGAAGTCAATCAGAATCACGGTATGAGGCCAGAAGTGGACCAGCGGGCGGACGGTGGCCGTCGTCGTGGGGGGGGGCAAGTTACATTCAACAGAGATGTGTTCCTGGACTTTGTCGGCAAGTAAAAATAGATTTGCTTTGTATAATGGAAAAAACGCTGAAATAACAGGCTTCCAAAGAGGGAGAAAAAGTGACACAGTTTGCACTCTGCGAGCGTGAAATGAGCAAATCGCATTTAAATGATGTTGTAAACATCCTGTTTCAATTGTCATATAAACGAAAGGTCAAAAACTACACTTGGTGGAGAATTAGTCATCCTTTTAAAGTCCTTCTGAAAACCCGAGTTCACAAATCCAAACTAGCTTCCCTCTGGGGCATATTAATGTGCTCAGGATTTTACTATTAATTTCGATTATTACCTAACGGCTAATGGTTGCTTATTATATTCTCCCCTGACGATTGCCAAAAATGCACCACCCAATCCAAAAACAGATCGCTGCAGACTAATCTGCTGGATTTCCGTGATTTGTTTTGACGCTTAAAACTATCAGACATATTCAGGAAGAATTAAACCTGACTTTTTAAAAGGCAATTTGAATAAAATGTCCACGCGATCTTCATTTTCCTCCCAATCGATAGAGCCTTCACAATGCCTCAAAATGGAAACAAAACGTAATTCTTTGCCCTCTGCTTTAGCCTAAATGTTCATTTCTATCGGAACGGCAGCTTCTTCTCCCTTAATGTTGACAAAAATAACACATGTACTTCTAATGGATACTATGAAGGCTGAATAAACTCTAATTTGGTCCTTTGAGCCTCTGGTTGATTCTAATGGAAAGTTTTTGATTAGAGAGAGGGAGAAAAAACGCTCCTAGTCTGAATAAGAATAGATTGATGTGGTGCTAAACACTTTGTTCAGCCTCAGCGGTAAACTGTGGCTCTTTTCATACTAGATTACTCTACACTTGTGAGAGGCAGGAAATAATAAAAAAAAAGCATCAGTATTCACATATAATAGGAACCACGCATTGTCAGAAAAAAGGTGAACAAAATTGGTATCCAGGGCCCACTTAGCACATTTCTGAACAGTTTTTCCAAGACTTCCAGCTGCGTCTTTGAGCAGAGGGAGACTTCCTATAGAGCGCACAGGCAATCAAACGCGCCTCCAAGCCTCTGTATTTTACATTGAATATACTCAATTGTGTATTTCTAAAATAGACTGAGGTCAGGACGCGCGAGTTTCTAGATGCCTTCTTTTCAGAACACTTTTTGAGGAAACGACTGCAGATGGATTCGAATTCGGTGTGATGTGTGGAAACTGTCTGTGGGATAAGTCGCCGTTTCACATGGAAAACAATTGACGGGATGCAAAAAATGTTTTTGCCTTCAGCTCCTAAATGCAAAAAAAACCAAAAAAACAAACAAACATATGCAAGCCTGGTTTCAGAGGAAGAATAGAGACACAGGAGCGTCACACAAAGATGTGATATGGAGGGAAAACAGTGCGAGAAGGAGCCACAAACGTAACGATATAGTGAGAAAGTCCTGCTCCGACTCTCACATCAAGGAGAGGACAATTACAGCGTGCGTCCGTGTCAGCTTTCAAACTCCACTTCCTTTCATTTTTCTTAATTACCGGGCAAATATTCTCTCCTCTTCTGCTTCATTAGCTACTTTGTTGAGCGCTGAGTGATGTCAAAGAGCTGATGGAGGGACAGAGCGCTGAAGCAAGAGGGGGGAAAATGATATCACCGAGAGCCCTCGTCTCCCCGCCTCAGATTAGGTCCCTTAAGAGGGCCTTCTGAGTCGCGCCAGCCTCTATAACTCAACCAACAACTCTGACAACCAAATGACTATAGATTGCGGTTTTTGATGGGTGACCCACTCCTGTCTGGCAAAGTTAAAGGGATGCTGGGGCATTATGAATTTCAGTGGGTTATCTCCCGGCACCAGGCGCCCCTCTGTTGTGGGCAAAAACGTCTTTATATTGGTGCTTAGCCATTGTTTTGGATGAGGAATGTAAACATCATAAACAAAGCTAAAGAGAAGACAAATGCGGAGACATCCCACACCAAAACACAACCACGCGCACACACACACGCACGCACACACATGCACAGCAGAGTATTAATATTCAAAATGTCTATTGTGTCCCATTAGAGAACAAAAGATACGGTTAGCAATCAAGCAGACGCGTATCACAACACACGCATCAGGAAGGAAAATAACTCTTTTAGTTCATCACTGCGACTCGTTCAAAAGTAAAAAGCTTTATCTTTACGGAAAAACCCACAGGGACTCCGACTATTTTCTGCAATTTAGAAAAATCTTGTTAAGTCGGCCGCCCCTGGAATATGTTCACTTATGCTCGCCTTTTTTCTTCGTCTTTTCCCTAACTGTCTTTGAGACTTTCTTTGTCTGTCTCTCCTCTCTTCTTCCCTCTGTGTCATCCCCTCTCTCTCTCTCTCTCTCTCTCTCTCTCTCTCTCTCTCTCTCTCTCTCTCTCCCTCTACTCCAGTGCCTTCCCAAACGGTGCGGCAAAATTGTTATTCCCAAGTCATTATCTTATTTGTGCGTCTCCACTCAGCTGTAAATCCTCTAGGTATTCCTCTCTATTCTCTATTAACTCTGCTGCAGTCAAGCTTCAGCTGCCAATCACAAAACATTGCTGAGGGAGAAAGGAGGAACAGAGGCAAAGACAAGGGGAGAGAGAAGGAGAGCGAGCGAGAGAGACAGAGACCGAAACACGGGGACATCGAAATGTGGCCCAAAAAAAAAAGAGAAAAACAAGACAGGAAGGATTAATCACTGCAGTTATAGCAAGAAAAGACAAAAAATTGACATAAACTGAGAGAGAAAACGTAAGATAGAGCAGAGAAAAAGTCATTTAGGGCTAATAGGGGCTATAGGGCCAAATGAGAGTCCAAATGAGGGGTCAGGGATTCAAGTTTACTGGCTGCAGGGGAAACGACTGGAACGGGAGATAACTCCATTCCTTCCTCTGTTTCCATATTTCGGTGGTAATGATAAGACTGCGTGCTGGAATTGCAAAGAATATTCTATACTAATTGGAGCCTGGGTAAACACAGGCATTAGAGCGCTTTGGGAGCACGATGAAGACTTGTGGGGGCGGTGCTGCAAACACCACAGAGGTGATACATACAGTCTTCTCATTCCGTAAATTGAGATTTGATTTTGTTCACACGGGAGAACGCCGAGGCTTTCAGAGAGAGCGCGCGCCGCAGATTCAATGTAAAAAAAAAAAAAAAAGGGAAAAACTCAGACAGATTTTAGTCTTAGGAAGAAAAAATACAGCACGTTGTTGAAAGAAAAGGATTTGGCATGATGGATTAGCGGGACCTAGTCAGAAGATTGCAGCAAATTATGCTTCTCTCACAGGCTGTTCAGGTACATCAGAGCACGCCGCGGCCACAAAATTTGCACAACAAACTTTCTCGACGTCGGAACTGGTTTCCTCTTTCAGTCTGAACTCCGACAACACGTGGCGCCCTCTGTCAGTCCCAGTATATTCCAGTAACGGCTGATGAATTGTCTAATAAAGACTAATAGATTCCAGAACCTAAATCTGCAGATAGCACACATTAATCCTCAGCACCAGCTTGTTAAGCTTTTAATCAAATCTGAATGCAATCAAGGAAGTGAGCGTTTTAACACCAACTTGTTGAAAAGCCTTTCCGACTGTAAAAGGCTACATGTTGTCACTGAGTGCTATCAAGCTGATATTTTAGCATGGTGACCAACACAGCCAAATGGAATCCAACACATTTGCTTTGTTTGTTTGTTTTTTTCCTTTCGTATTGTACTGCAAGATGTTCCTGGTGTTTTACACCCCTCATAAACAAACACATTCTCAGAATTAACATATTGAATAAACAGCTGGGTAGTCCCAAAGCATATTGTGCAAGCCCCAAACAGAATTACTAGATTACAGTAATTTACACTTCATAAAATTCACCTTGTATCGCGTGTTTCTTTATATACATTGTTTATTACAGACCATGCAAATGCACAGCAAAATAGTGAAACTGTCCTCATCACTCAGCTGCTCATTAAGCGAATAATTGTCACCTCATATCATTTTTTTCAAACTCCAGTTTTGCTTATTTTTTTGGTTTGTCTTCATTTCTCGTTCGTACATTTTGGGTTTCGATCTGTTCCAATCATCCAAAAGTATAAACTTCTTTCACTTCAATTTCAGCCAGAAAAAAAAACGAACCAGCACCAACGCCACAATCAAGCGCTTCGACTAAACTACATTTAATACACAGTGTGAACACATTCAGCCGTGAACTACAATTAGAGCGACAACGCTTCTCCTCCAAATGTATCGACGTCTATATTTAAGGCGTCAGAAGTCGCTAAATCAGTGAGACAACATTCCTGCTGGCTTGTCAGGGGAGTAGCCGGAGCCAAACCCGGAGAATCTCTGCCCTCACTGCCAACAGGATTACTAAATTTAGGCGAACGATTAGCAGCGTCGAGAAGGATGAGAGGAATTTGAGAACTAATGACCTACATAGAGACATCGGATCCTCCTTCAAAAAGATCGTAACCTCGCCTTTACAAATGTAGTCCTCATACTTTGGTCGAGAATGGCAACGCAGATCACAATGAGAGGTCAACAAAGTTAATATTTCTCTGTACTGAAGTTTTTATCCAGACGAACAACAACGCGTTTATGAGCCACATATTGCTTGAATAAATAAAATTACAATGAGATCGAGATGCTTTACCCTGTGCATCAGATCGACGCTCCTCATGATAGAAAAAATAGACAACATTGTAAAACTTGTGACATATAAAAGTGAGTATCGGTGGTTCACACTTAGAGTTAGTGGCAGTGACAGTAGGCTGATGAATAAACATCAAAATGATGCGCTGCTGAGGTCATTTATTGCATTTGAGAACAATTTTGGTCAGATCAAAGTCATTTCTGACTTTTAACACTTTTGAAGTAAAACATCCAAAAACCATTTTGATTTTCACGCCTGGCTTCTATCGACACGCAAATAAACATCAACTCTGGTCTTTGAATTATCGTCAAAAACATCCATCAAATAAAAAGGTTCACGAGTGTCCCGGAAGGATTCAAATCCGCTCACATCTAACTTCTTCAAAAACTGCTTGTGTTCTTACGGCAGCATTTGAATGTGGGTGTCGTAGAAGTGGTGGTGCATGACTTTTCTTCTCAACTGCCTTTTGTTGTGCCATTTCCGCACACGGCTGAAGTGCTTCGGGAATCTGATGGCCTGCACTCAGTGTGAGGACTGTTGACTACATGATAGGGTCACGCTGCAATAATACGCGCTGCTGCCATCAAAGAGAGTTGTTTAAAATAGAAAGGTGAAACCTGAGGACGGATCGCCGCATGAGTAGAAGAGTAATGGTTGAAATGAAACACCGACGAGTACGGCGATGAGAAAGTTTGGAAAGTGAAGGTTTTTATCTGGTGAAAAAAGTCAAAAGGGGGGGGGGCGGGGGGCGGAGTTGTGGCGTGCGATAGCGAGAGCGATACAGAAGCAGCCACAGACACCGGCGCAGTGACAAGACGGGGAAACATGTCTGGCGACGCCCACCGAACAAAGATTACAGAATGTGGGGAAGGAAAAAAAGACTCAGTTCTTGCCTGTGTGCGTCTGTGTGGGGGTGTGTGAAGCAGCTGAGCACCGGTTGCTTGTGTACCGTGTTCTTCGCCCCCCCCCCTGTGCAGTGCACCAGACTGGCCCCTGACGACGACTGAGCGGCGGCACGAATTCTGCGAACATCAAGCTGGAGACGCAACCCGAGCACCCTGGCCAGGACAAAGGGATCCGCGGCACAACTTCACAGGCCCGGGGTTCAAACGTCAGCCGCGGCTTGCTTCAGCGCGGCTATAATAAGACGAGAGTCTCAGAGTTCATCGGCTCAACCCGGGGGTGAGATCTTCGTCTGACAAAGAGGCTCTTCGCTGCGTTATCCAGCATACATTTATTCATTTCATTAATGCCGTGCTGTGAACGTTGTTATCACCAAAACATCACAGTCTTCATGTTGGAAAAAAAAAAAAATCAAAGGATGAAAGTCTTCGAGGAGAAAACTCTTCATTAGCAACAGGAGTGCAGGCATGGATTTTTAACAATCGCAACCGGACGAGAATCGAAACCGACCATTAGCACCTGAAAGTTAAATGAAAATTGAAGAATGTGCGTCTGAAGAAGATCTTTGGTACTTGAGACGACTGTAATGACTTTTCTATAAATGGCCAAACACGTGATGAAGAAAACTGCTCCTCCAGCCGGGTCAAAGAGCAGCACAGCAACTTACAGGAAAACACTCCAGTCCAAGAATAAACATGATCCATCTTCTGTATCTATTCTTCACTAATTAGTCCTCTTTTACACGTCAAGTACTTTTCCAGTTTATTCTTGCTGTATCATTATTAACCGAATTCATAAAGAAAGAGGAAAAACAGTTAAAAGAAATACTTGATGATATATTCAAAGGTAACATTTTGTGACAATATTTGAAGTAATGAATGACGCTTTCATTAAGTTGCAGTTTTGTGTTGTTCATTTTACTTTTCACTGTATATTTTGCATTTATTTTATTGTCTTTAAAGGCTCTATGCTTTGCTTAATGTTAAATTCTCATTGTCCTCAATCACTGCATTGTTTGGGGGGCCGATGGGTTCATGACCTCTCTGCGATTCGGCTCCTTTTGTGTCCTTGTACAGAAGATGAAGACGTTTGAATTTAAATGTAAATTCAAACATCTTCAGGCTCCCAAGAAAAAACAGGGATCAATACAAAAACACATTTGGAAGAAAAAAACCAAACTACTTTCCGAGCTGTTATTACCAACCAAGGCAAAAAAAACAAGAAAAAGAAATGGTGCCGATGAGCGTAATCTACCTTGGCGAATAAAAAACATGGGGTCCATCCCGGATGGATGAACCGGAGTGTGTCCACGCATGGACACGTTGGATGAGCGACGTAAGCAAGTCGTTGTCCTTTCAGATTTACCCTTTGAAAATATCACGAGGCTCTGAATATTCAGATACATACCATGATAGACTTGCCCCCTAACCACACACACCCACACACACACACACACACACACACACACACACACACACACACACACACACACACACACACACACA
>JAUESF010000070.1:13111200-13123272 GCA_032274765.1 Malacoctenus tetranemus | reverse complement strand
CACACACACACACACACACACACACACACACACACACACACACACACACACACACACACACACACACACACTTGCATTAACAATGTAGCTGTTTTTTTTCTCCATGACTAATGAGAAGGAATGCATTTACTTTCTCACTGTTGTCAATCCAATAGGAGCAGAATTAGTATATATCTAGTCATCAAACTTGCAGGCAACCATCTGTTTCCCCCAATTTGCTTCAAGAAACAAAAAGTGTATCTTGGGGATTCACCACATATGTACGGGATGTTTCAGGAGCATCAAGCTGTCTGCGTAAATGAAGAGGTAACTGTGTTTTTTTTTCATGAAATGCAAACACAATATTTAGCAAAGAATTACAAACACGTAAATCTGTTTGAATTGCGGGGGGTAAAAACGGGAACAGTGTTTTGTTTTGCCAAGTCGCAATGTTCAAAGCTAATTAGTTAAATGTATTCACACAGTTCCCTTGAATGTGTCATGCACTTGGAAATGCTTTAATTCGGTTTGATCATTATTTTTGTTCAAAGCCTGGAACTAAATGTGTGTTGTTTTCACCTCCAGTGTCGATGCCACTTGAAAATACCAGAGGAAAGATGCTGAAGGTCACGCCGTTGTCAAAACACTCCATGTCTTTCGACACTGGTAAACACTGCAGCCTTTTGTGGTCATTTGTCGAGAGCAGGAGTGGAAAAATAACATCAAAAAGGGAAAAATGCTTAGGTTTTTACAAATTAGCCACATGAGGACTGGGCAAGTGTTTATATTTAAAATCCAACGAGATGCAGAAAGAAAAGAGCACAGATTGTGAGCGCGTGTGTACAGTAATATGTTGCGAACATGTTCCAGTGTGCAGGGACACAAAAAAAAACGCAGCACATTGTTCGAGATCCGCAGTGTTTTTGAGAGAGTGGAACACAGTTTCATTGTCAGTCTGGCACTGTAAGCTGGCTCATCATGTCATTTGGTGATTAGGCCTTTGTGGACTAGCTGTTTCAGAAGCAGAGGCCTTATATCAGTGCATCCAGGGAACACTCCCCCCACCACAACCACCACCACCACCACCACCACCCCCCCAGCAGCCCGCCGCCGCCACCCTTCCTTGCGCCTCGTTTTGCCAGTTGAAGCCCAAGTCTCTCCCGCCTCTTTCTTTTCAGGCTTGGCCAAGAGAGTGTTTAGAAAACAGTGTGTAGAAGTGTTCTGTTATCCCTGCATACCGCCTTGCGGGTCTGAAGATGCGTAATTTTCTCACAACAAGGGTTCCCATGATAGCTCTCTGCTTTGAGTAGCTATTAATGCCCTTTCTTGCTCAGTGGTTTGTCAAATGCATTAATCTGAGGCTTGGCAATGGAAGGGAAAGAGGCAGAGGAGGGGAACGAGACAACATGGAGGAGAGGGGAAGGGAAGGGAAGGGAAGGGAAGGGAAGGGAAGGGAAGGGAAGGGAAGGGAAGGGAAGGGAAAAGATAAATAAACAAAGCTTCTTCCAGGATAATATTTCAGGACAAAACAAGAGAGATTCTTGCACCTGGCTACCAGTGCTGCAATCTTTGCTCCTTGTTCAGCCTGTTTAAACGCTGACCTCTCGTCAGCAAAAGCCCAAATTGCTTGAAAATTACGATCCCTGCCTCAATGCGAGATGATTTTTCCCTTATCACGGGGATTTGTTGTGTGGCATTGTGCACCGTCCAGATCAAACATGATCGGTATGTGTTCGACTCAGAAGAGGACTTCTTTGAAATTTGCTTGGGACACTGATTGCTCTTTATTTTTTTCCCTCCTTAAGCTGTTCATGTTGTCGTTGTGGCTGCGTGGGATCGTTGTGTATCCCAGCCTGGTAAAAAAAACGCAAAGCCGCCTTCTTTTCTTTCCCCACATTAGACTCCTAAAAGTGTTTTTCCTTGACTGTATGCGTCAATCATGATCAATCACACCCCCCCAAAGTTTACACCGTATGTCACAAGAATAAAAACAATAAACAATCCAGCTTATGGGAATTTCTTTTCCTAATGCAATTGCTGAAAAAGGGACAGGGTGAAGCGAAAGCGTTTCTCGTTCCGCACAACTTTTGCAGCATCATCACTTCTCCCAAATGAAAAGATATGTGAATAAAATGAAGCTTAATAAATTCAGGTTGCGTAACCGATGCCGCGACACCGCAGGAACACACAAACACTGAGAGCTCCCAGTTACCTTCTCAAAAGACCCTCAAGAGAATAAATGGAAAAAAAACTAACACAATTAACAAAATAGAAGACTCGCAGAGGTCAATTAACATCAGAGCTTGAAAAATGAAGATCGTCTTTTTGAAATAACATCAAACCTGACAAATTAGATAAAGAATATTCATCCCTTGAAGTGTAAAGGAGGAACAATGAGTAGCAGATTTCAGAGCTGACTTGTGGTAACCAAGCAAACACGTCGAGTATTTCCTCTTCATCTTTTTTTGCTTCTGTTTGATTTAACTTTGTGCTTTGACTACTGATTGAGCCGTGCGAGTACGTTGATGAATTATCTTGTTTGTGAATTATGGAAACTTGACTCGGATGAATAAAAAAAAGAGATATTTGCAGGATCAAAGAAAAATTGCAACACATTACTGGGGAGTCTGCGGCGAGAACAGGAAGCCGCTGCCCATGGGATGTGTCGAATGAAGGAGATAAACATGCAACCCAAGAACTCGACATCACTGTGGGTAATTACAAGGGACTTCAGGGGCTCTTTGTCTGTAGGAAATGAGATGTGCGTCATGTAGCAGTGCCGCGAAACACGTCTGTGGAATCATTAGATCTCGTGTCCTAACTGAGGATAAATAAAGAAATGCGAGAGTCGCTGTGCCACACAGTAGCTTTGCATTCCACTGATTTCAAACAATTACTCAAGGAAAACCAGACATGCACAAACAAGGCAGTAATGACCTGTTACACCCAGGCAGAGGTTATCAAGAGAAAATTTGTCTTAAGGGTGTTTACTGGTGAGTGTCTTTTTTTCCTTTTCGCCCGCGCTCCGTAAACTCAAGAGCAAAGCACGAATTCAAAGACGATGGCCTCACTAATGATTTACATTTTGCTTTTATATCATCAAACCAGTGAGCCCCTTCATGCTGCGTGGATACGGTACACAGGCATGTTTAATGAGATGTATGTTCAAGGAAAAACTGCGTAAACAAGCATCGCTCTGTTATCATCACGACAGCCGCGGAGGGTTTTCTGAGCGTCTGTGATTTTAACTCATTCTAATGCTGGTGTAGGCAGGGCAATCAGTCCCTTGTTGGGTATTTAGCGCTTGGCTTCAATTCAGTGTCACCTTCTGGCTCATGGGCTGAATGGAGCCTTACTACCGAGTCTCCTGCATAGCAATGACACGGTGAGGACGCCTGTGAGGACTCGCGGATTTCACTTACACCATTTTACCATCCGCCCTGAGGGATGTTTGCTGTGGACTTCTTCCTAAATGCGGATGTTCGTTTAAACTCTTGTACGTTTTAATCTTCACTGGAAAAAAGAAACTGCAATTATCCGGATCCATAAACGTTCACAAAGAACAGCAAAAAAAAAAAATCGACAGCTTTTGGTGGGTGTGGATGTACATTCAGCTTTACACAATAAAGCAATTGGGGAGTTAATGTGCAAGGTGAGCGACGGAAGAAGAAAAAATTGTGTTTCTTCTGTAACACTCAATAATAGTTATAGAACAAACGCATGAAAGACAAAACAAAATAAACAAGCAACAAAGAAAGACGATGTCAATCCAATGCAGGCTGACGCTGCAGCGACTGCACAGCCAGATTTTGGCTGAGAGGACTCAGTCCCCCTCGTTCCCGGCTCCCTCCTTTCCTTTCAGATCTGACCCTCACCATCACCGCCCCCCCCCCAACCCACCCCCCTGCTTTACTCCTTCCGACCCCCCCCCTCCCCCCCACGCCTCTCTTCACCCCAACCTTTACCTGAGCTCCGCATTTCCCAAGAGGCATTAAACTCACTGGCCCTGTTTGATTTAGGCAGGTCGGGTGTCAGTGTTCGCTACAAGCCCATGGTGAACCATGAATAATGGATCTGCCACGGGTCTGAGTCCCCCCGGGACTCCCAGCTGCCCCCTTCCTTCACTCCCGCTGTGACTGGAATAGTCAATGTCCCATTAACAACCAATGATTCATAAAGGGTTCTCACTGCCAGCGTGGTGGAACAGGAAATGTGTGCGGGATTGCTGATGGGAGAAAGATAAAGGAGCCCGATGTATGCATGTCACCGCCGTGTTTGCGTTCATCAAGGAAAACAGAGGATCGTCATCAACAGAAGCATCGGCGTCGCCCAACATGTGGCCGCGCTGAAGGCAGAGGGAAGAAAGTTTTCGCTCTCTTCAGGTTCAACATCTGGACAGACGGCATCAAAGAAAAAAAGCCAGACAGAACAACCAACGGCTCGCAAAGTGCGTTTTTCAAGCGTTGTTTTGATGTCGAAGTCTTGTGATGTCCTTAAAGTAATGAAAAAAGTGGTTGCAAAAAGGATTTCAAGACTTCCAGCTTCGCTGATATTCAGGTCATGGAACTCAAAGTTTAGCGAGCTTGTGAAGTTGTGACTTGTTTACATTATCGGGGTTTGATCTTTCCTCTCAAACATTCAGAACGCAGTTCGTTATTGGACACATTTCTAATGGCGCTGCGATTTACAGCACACACTTTATTTACTCCTTCTCACTGCTTTATGTAAAAAGGCAATTTAAGCAGAACAAGAAAGGGTTGCGATCACTTCTTGGAGGAAGTAACTTTTACTACATCTTACACGTCCTTCACATCACTGTTTGATCTTCTGCTCCCTTAATTGATGAGAACTCAATGTTAGTTGTTTCTTGATGAATTCATCCTTCCATTTTTTTTTTCTTTACTGCTTTCAAGCTTCAGCTGACTGTCTCACAACAGATGAAGGCAGAGCACATGTGTCAATTATCATGTGTTTGACAAGGTCATTGGCACTATATCAGTTGTAATGGACCACAGTGAAGCACTCACATGATTTGCTGATGAAAAATTTTGATGTATATATAATGTGTGAAATGCAGATAGAAACTTTTACTTTTGTAAATTTTACAAGTCGGAATCTCTGCAATAAATTCTTAAGGTCCAAAACGTACCTGTAGGAGACAATAATGGATACAAGGACACCAACAGCCTTTGTAGGATTGCTTCAACACTGTGATGCAATTACACTCCTAAAAAGACAATGTTATTATGCATCAGCATCTCTACATTGACTGTTCATCTAACAGCAGATTATCTTTAAAATCAACGTGCACAAGCCCATCATTTTGAAGTTTTTGGTGTATTATGGTGGCTCGAACCTACGATACGATGTGAAATACCAAACACTCCCTGTTGTCATTTCACCTCCACCACCCTTTACTCCCCTTTCCATCAATCTCCCTTTCCTCCTCTATCTGCCACCTGCACCTCTTAAATGTTGAAACATGACCAAATCTAACCTGCACACAGTCTCTCCATCACGCCGTCACTGATAACTTTGGGTTTTTTCCCCCCCGCAGTGGGAAAACTCCAGAAATGATCATGAATCCACTTGATTTTCAGATTGCTGCGACGTTTTTAAACCACTGGTGTTTGTAAAAAGAGTGCAGATCGTAGAGTTAATTTTCACTATCACCCTTATTTGGATTTACAGGTGTGTCAAAAGATGCAGCAGGGGGGCTAAAACCATCACACCAGGGGGTCTCACTTGGCCCACCAGGTGACCTTGTTAACAGTGAAAATGACAGACAGTTTCTATAAATCCCACTTTTGTTGCTTGTTCATTGGGGCTCACACTGTTTTTTGTTAGATTGGGGGATGAAACTCAGTCGTAAGACCCCCAGCTGACCAGCAGGTGGAAGCAATGCTGTCAGACACGAGGTTCAGTTAAAGCTAGCAACCCGACTGCAAGCAAAGAAGAAGAAAAATCAATTGAATGCGGGTGATTTCAAAATGTAATTTGACTCTATTTTCCCTCTGAATGAAAATGAGCTCAACACAGCTGCTGTACAAGCTTACACGTGCAAAACAGAGCAACAGCTTAGATGGGTATTTCTGGCTCACAAACCTTTTTTCACTGGCACAATAAAAAGACTTCACAGTAATCCAGGTGAAAGCACAAAAACATACAGCATTTTGTTGTTTCGTACCACTGGAAACAAAAAGACAAGTAACCTACTTCGCGCACAAGAGTTAAGAAACGCTTTCTGAGAAAAACCTGCAATGCCAGAAAATCCAAAACGAGTTCTTCGAAGAAATGATAAGAGCCAACCTCATGGCGCTGGAACCAGTCTGTCAAATTACATTTGCGCCAGAAAGACTGCGATGGAAGAATATGGGAGATAATTGAGCAAAATTTATTCTGCTCAACTTTTTAGCTCTGAATTTGAGTGCCATTCAAACAAATATGCTCTTTGAAGTCCATATAAGTCTAAGTAGGTTGCCAATACAATTTGAAATGCAGTCAATTGAAGAGCGGGGATCATTTCTAAATCATGAGTGCTGAAACAAAGAGCAAATGTTTCACACTGAGGGCAAACGGCTAAAAGGCAAAAAAAAAAATCACCCCGGGGTGTCTTATTTTTCCCAAAGCGTAATCACGAAGCTGGTGCAGCGCACGGCAATAAAGGAGCCACCGAAATCTACGAAAAAAAGACCCTGGAAAAATCAGGCGTTTTGGCAAAATGGGAAACTTCACCAAAAACTGCCTTTTGTAGCAAGAAAGAGAATTTACCGGGTGACATAAATCCTTCAATCGAGCAGCAGGTGAGTACTTTATTTATTTTAGGTCATGAAGTTAGGATGTGTAAATGAGATTCAACCTGATATGGTTTTTATCCCGAGAATGTTAAATTCATAAATTAAAACACTCGTGGAAACAAAAAAACCCTACTTTAGTTCCACAAGCACATGTAAACAGAGAGGCTGAAATCGTCAGCTGCCAGCTTTACTGCTTGTTTACCGTCTCTTGGCTGTTGTCGAACGCTGGACCGAAACTCACAAACAAAACGCCGGAACTGGAAAAGAGGGAGAGAGTTGGGTTGTTTTGTTTTTTTTCCAGTCCTGTGACATCTGAAGTAAAGTGAAAGCTTATCTGACTGACAGACTTTGTCAACTTGAAAGGATCGACTCGAACCAAAACAAACGGTGATGCGACGATGCTGGCCGCTGAGCCGCTGTTGGACAATGGATTAGAAGTAGATCGTTGGGAAGGTGGATGAAAGAGCGCAGACTGACTGAATGAGCGGTTACAAATTGTTTGAATAAAATGCAGATTGGGAAAGCACTTGATCGACAAAAGAAAGGGGGGAAAAAACCTAATAAATTTCATATCACACATTTTTTTTTCCTTCCCTTCCAGGATCATAATTGGCTGCGCGGGCCTGCACAAACCGGAGGGCTGAGGAAGAGAGCGGCACCAAACTAAAACCTGTCATGTGAGAGGAAGGCGAGACAGTTTATGTTCTGGTGGCAAATGCCCTTATCAATAGAAGCTAAAGCAGCTCCGAGCATAATTGTCCTGTTTATCAGTTCTATTACAGGCCTACTAGAGGCATCAAGCTGGGGTCATAAATAAAGGCAGGTGCTGTGGAGTTACAGTGCAAAAGCCCATCTCACTTGATAGATCTCTAATAAACAGTGCATCCCTCACAAAAAAGAATTATGCTATCTATTTCAATGTCTTTGAGAGTGCAATATCTCCTATAGCAGAGCAATTACCAGGAGAGCCCTGATACATACCACTGTCAGAGTCATCATTTATCACTCTAGTTGTTTCAAAGGGCGTCTCACTGTTACATTTAGAGAACCTGATAATAAAATCAAGTGACAAGTCTCCAGAAACAGGACTGGAATCAGTAACGAGAAAAAATGACGAGAAGGGAGATCAAAAACGTGAAACGAGATGGGAAGGTTTCTTAGTTTAAATAAGTGAAATATTCACATTTATCTGACTCACTCAACGCAACTGAATAAAAAAAGATAAAGTTTCCTCCTTGAAATTAACAATCACAGTTTGGCTGGAATGTAAATTTTACAAAAAAACAACCCAAAAGGTGAATTATTCAGTATTTACATCAAATTGTAATTGCCTCATATTAATCACCGCGCCATACTGAGATAAATGCATTTAAGTGAACCCGTTCATTTCTGGGGCTTTGACAAAAACCCTTTCCAACCGCTACAATTATATGACCCATAATTAGCCCCCCTGTTAAACTGTCTTTATGAAAATGTGTTTCACACAATGAGCTAAAAACGGTTGCCAGAAACAGGCAGAGAGGAAACGGCTCCAGAAAAACAAAAGGAGGCTCGGTGACTTTAAAACGCTCACCAGAAAATAACAGGCTACACGGTTCTTGTACCTTTTTTACTTTGTAAAGACACCAGCAGAAGGACCGGCGCTATAAAGCACGGCACAACACAGTCTTGCAGCACTATTTAAAACTTGCTGACACCCATAGCTGTAAATGAAAGTGGCCATTAAAAGACCACTTATGAACTTTCAGCCTGAATCATTTAATCGTAATGTGCAGAAACGACGAGAAGAAAGGAGGCGAGGTTTCAGAATACCAGCTCTTTCACTGAAAATGCCATCACGTCCTGCTGTCTAAATGTAATAGTAGCGCGCACGACTTCGCTGCACGTTGGGCTTTTAACTATTTTGTGACCCTACCTTGAAAGATGCGGCTTGACAGCTGCAGCGTTGAGGTTAACAGCTTAAACATCAGCTCTGACACAATGTAAGAAAGACTGTAAGTGTGCACGACTGACTGGGAAAACTCTCAGAAAAGAGTGGTTGCAAAACTGAAGAGACGATGGTCTTTCACCATCTTTTGGCCTTGGACCTTTGCCACTGAGAAAAGCTGTGGACCAACTTTATGATCAGTGATCACTAAAAAAAACCTCACAGTGAAGCCAAACACTGGGAGAAACGACCCCTGGTTGGAAACCATTGCTGAAAGCAGACTAGTGTCGACTGGTTGCTCTTAGCATCTCACATTTTATGAGCCATTTTCATCAGAATTACTTGGAGATAAAACACTCCCTCCATCTGAATGTCTGTCTCACTCTTTTCCCTTTCGTGAGCAAAGAGCTTCCCGGTGATAACCTGCTGCCACCTTTAACTCCCTTCGATTAACTGTGTCTCTGACTCAGCAGCTCGCGGCTGCTCCAGGGCTGCAGCCCAGCCGCTGCCTCGCTGCCGGCCGACGACCGCGTTGGCTTCCTGATATGAGGGCTCTCAGCCGAGCCGTTCTGGAGAGTGTGAGAATTGGAGAGTTCACGTTGACGGTTTGACAAAAGACGATCGTCTCACTTTCGTTCAAGCGTCGCTTTTAAAGCCATTCATGGGAAACACCTGCCAACAGGTGTTTTGGAGGAATAAAAAACAACTGAAAAAACATAAAAACATGCATCTGATAAAAAAAAAAAGATTGAATTGATTTATTTTTGTTTATTCTTTGTTTGCTGCAACAATGTGCAACGGGGGGTTCTGTATCTTTGCATGCGAGATGGATCAGAATCACCCTGGTTGCTGCATTGTTGTGAAAAATCGGCTTTGTAATGAACATGTTTGTTAATCTTTTCGAGCAAGATAATCTTCTCTATTCAAAACCAATTTGATGACTTTTGAAGTTCACACATAATCGCCCTGAGTAAAAAAGCTAGCATTAAGCTAGCATAGCAACACACAGCAGGCGCGTGGTGTTTAGCGTCACCTCTTCCGAGCCCTCAAACGTACGATCCGATTTCGGCTCGAGTGCGACTTTGCTTCTCTCGTCGACAAACTGCTTCTTCACAGCAAGACCTCAGAATCAAAGGGAAAACAAAGAATAAACACAGCCGTTTGAAAGTTTGAGTGAGGATAGTTTGCAGCAACACAGCAACAAGCCATGATGCAACGTCCTCGACAGCCTCATCTCCATCTCGCCACTTGTTAGCGTCCACCTGCTTTAAATGCAGGAAGGCTCAAAAATTCAAACCGTCCAAACTTCCACGGGTTTTGTCTTACTAACAAGTGTCATTTGAGGCATCGGTCTAAAAGAAAGAACTAAATCTCCGGGACGAGGACACCTGACGGGCCTGCATGCCCCCCTATTTTAAGGATACCTCCCAGCAGCACTCTGTGAGTTTAAAAGCTTTCTCTCCACTAAACGGAGAAAATCTAGTGAGAGTATCAGTGGCTTGACAACAATCAATTGGCTTCTGTTGCTACACAACTGACTCCTTCCAAGGTCTCCCGTTTTTTTTCCTGCTGCAATGAAAAATAAAAAAAATAAAAAAAAACATTGCAGTGGATGAACCTATTCTGACATTGAGTGTCATTGTGGGAGCGAATTAGAAGGTACAGAGAAAATAGCTGGGGAACTCAGCGAAAAGTGTCTGAAAGGAGAGGAGATGATGAAGTAAAGAGGACCACTGCAGCGATTAATATCATTTGCCGGTAAATCCAGGTTTCCTTGGTTTTTCCAATCATAGCTGACGCTTGAAGCCAAAGCGGTGCTGCGAACTGGGACAGCTTTAAAATCCCCCAGCTCAGAAGTATTGTCATGTCCCTTGGGTATTATCTTACAAAGCCCATTATGCTGCAGAAACAAAAAGGAGACACAGGCTCAGAACTGTAGTAAGTCTTGCGTGCACGCAGACATACAGCACGCAGCGCCACATGCACACTTAGTAGTTTAATCTTCGCAAAGATATGTATTATCAGTGCAAATCCCAGCGTGCCAGCGGATTACTGATATGTGTGTGCAGCTGTGCACCATTAAAAACAGATGTGACATCTTCATTTCATAAATTCTGTGAGATGGATAATATGACTACAGCAAATTCAGCAATGTGTAAACAATGCATAAAAAATACCCAGACGCTCACACCACATAACCCACTGAAGCTTGTAATTTCTTGTGGATATTCAGTGAATTAAGCCGGTGCGGTCATAATCACTGGTGCTGTCAGAGGCATATGCACTTGCTCATTTATATGTATGCCTGGCCCTCCAAATTTTTTGTGTAAATGAGCACTCACGATATAAATACACGCACTGTGCACAAAATAGCAGATTGCTCCGCTGTTCTGCAATTAAAATTTAACCACTATGGTCACAGGCATCGCTGTGGCAAGAATGTGACACTCACTTCTTTTATTTGCGCCGACTACCATCGAGTTCAAGAGAACGCTGGAGAGTGTGACACATCCTCTCGTGGTGTATTAACACCAAAGCTTTTTCAGAAACCCGCTATTTTCGAATCACCTTGCATAAATGCGGCTGAAGGACCACTCGCGGCACGAAACGCCGCGTCTGTTTGTGCAGTGCGGGAATACTTCTTCCAGCTCGAAATGACACAAGCATGGCGGCTGCTCAAAGATGTTTCAGAGTGCGCTGCCACGGATCTTCATCTGAGAGCTGAACCTATCTATGTTTCAGAAGCGAGTCAACACGTTTGCAGTGAAAAGAGCCTCAGCTCACTGGAGAGGGAACTTTCCAAACCATGTTGGCAGCTCTGCTTTGTAGCTCCACTAACTTTGTTGGCTGGGCCTCTGAGAAATTTGGAGGTTTTTGTAGGACCGCAGATCTGAGGAGGAACGTACGACTTAAAGGAACCATCAGTACATGATCCAAACTCATTCAGATAATGCTCATGTGCTTCCCTCTGCTAAAGTTTGTTTTTATGCAGAGAGAAGCAGACGTAGAGATACACACTTGGTGAGTCTCCGGGGGGACTGTGACCTTGAGACTGACAATGACACGAGAAACACAGAAGCTTTTTCATTTTGTGTCAAGATGAAAAAAAAGGGACTATTTTCTAAGACCTGTTAAGACTTCTGGAGGCTGTTTGGCTACTCTAAATTCTAATTATATGGAATTTCTTTATTTTAAGATTCATTTTTTGAAAGGAAAGGAAGGTAAGACGAAGTCAGAGAGAAAACAGAAGCTGCAGCTCGTGCGTGTGGCTCCCCAGAGCATCCAGCGCCGGCATCTCCTGCATTAGATATCTACTCGAGGACTTTAATCGTTCTTTGGATTGAAAATCGGGTGTTCACCAAACTTTTG
>JAUESF010000070.1:13098997-13111100 GCA_032274765.1 Malacoctenus tetranemus | reverse complement strand
CATCTCCTGCATTAGATATCTACTCGAGGACTTTAATCGTTCTTTGGATTGAAAATCGGGTGTTCACCAAACTTTTGTAATGGTGTGGAAAGTCCCAAAAGAAGCATTAAAGGGAATATTAAAATATATATTAAACACTCAAAGAAATGAGCCCGAAAATGAACATTGTTCCTTAGTTTTTCACTCCGTACTTTTTTTATCATTAACACCTCTTTGCTTCTTTTCTCTTAACAGTAGTTAGGTTACCTGATTTAGAAAAAAAGAACTTGTTTACCGTCTGCATAAGAAACGTTGCTGTTCTATAAGTTCCCTATATGTTGTTTCTTGCTTTACATATGGAGAAAGATGGTATTCACCAGCTTGGACTAATAACAACCTTATTATAACTGGCATAAGACACCTAATTCACAGCAGCACGGCTCATTATTCAATGCTCTTTGGAATACATTAAGAAAGGAGCATTCTGAGGCCTGATGGCAGCTGGACTGAATAGCAAGAGAAAAAAACAGTCTGGCTGATTATTACATGGAGTCATTATGCATTTCATGTATCCAACAAGCCTTTTTTTTTTTTTACATATATATAGATACATATGTTATATATGCCTGATGTTAAATGTTGTAGCCAGTAACAGCCAACACTGGTTTGTTCAACTTTCCAGACTATGAGAAGAAACAGCGTGTTCACTGTTTGAATGGATGGAACCAGTTCATTGTTACATACACTCCCCTCGTATACCAGCTCCTTTTAACAGTCACAAAGTCACAGGAATAAAGATCATGTCAGTAAGGCCACAATATTTTGGTTCATTGTTGAAGTTCTTCTGTTCATGTTTTCTTTCCCTGTGTGATCTCTCACATCACAGCATCTATTCAGAATTTCCTGCTTATCTTTCCAGCAACAAATATCTTTTAGGTAATAATATCACACGGAACCAGTGCACATGACCAGCCACAATTATATCACCACAGATACACGGCCAGCTAAAGGTTCAAACGCCACGTTTGTCTTGCGGCGTTGACCCAGCAGTCTTCATGTTGTCAGAAACTCGCCGCTATAAGATGTATCATCGCCATTTAGATCACTATCTTGAGGCTTCGCATGTGCTGATCGACTGACTCACTGCTTTCCGTCACCTCTGGATGCTGCTACCATTTACAAAACATATGCAAGAAAGGAAGGTAGTGAACTGTAGATCTCACACGCACAGTGAATAAATCAATAGCAACCACAGCTGAGTCGTTGTCTCACTCTTTCAGAGGTCGTCAATCCATCTCAAGTAGAATAAACTGATATGGGTACAAAAGCAGTGTCATTATTCCGGTATTTCAAGGAAATTAGCTTATAAAGTCCATTTATGGTCGTGTCTTATTTGTGATGCCAAAACAAAAATTACCAACAGCTGAACCCAAATAACTAAACTGCTGATTATATACAAATAAAGGTACATTGAAACCTCTGAGTCAGTTTGAAGAAAACAGCAGGCCAAATTCTAGTTTCAGGATTTTATGTCACAAATGTTAATCTAAGAAAGTCACTCCATCTATGATTAACATCAGTCACTCCATAGAAATGTGTCACTGCAGTCTTTAAGCTAATTGAAAACCAAAAATTGTTGCATTTTGAAGTGCGACGACTTTCACTGCTGATGATACAGTTCAGCTTCTTGTTTCGCTCTGAAGGGTTCATTTTTTTTCTCCAAACATCGCATCAACAAGCACACTCATGCAAAGCTGCTATTGTCTTTACATTATGTATTTGGGACATTGGTTTGTATGAATGGTTAAATAGATAAAAAGATGGACCTCCAGGCCAAATTTGGACAGCAGAATAAATCTTAATTTGTCATCACCGTGACTTTACATGGGGCCTCGGTGGTCATTAGGCAGACAAATGATGGGCTGGGCTCAGACACGCCGAGGATCCCGGAAATGTTGCAGGTCACTGCGAAAGACCACGAGAACCCAGAGTGTAAAATAGAGAAATTCTTCCATTCATCCATTATCGGAACGGAGTCTGCTGTTCAGGGGTTTTGGAGGGCAGGAGATTAGCCCAGCATCCATTAGGCTGCAGATAAGGAGGATGAAAAAACCCCACATTTATACCTTCAGGGAGCTCAACAGGAGGCTTCACCTGAAAATCTTTGGATATGGTGAGAAAGGAGAGCAGTAGAGTAAAACCCACACACATGCACACACGCATGGAAACTATACACAAGGAGAACTAGGCCAAGTGGCGCAATCAAACTCATCTTGCTGTAAAGCAGCAATTGTAACTGCTGAGCCACAGTGAATCATAGATGTAGGCTGAGAGGAAAGAAGGCAAAATTAGAAAGTAATAATGAGGCGAGCCAAAGATGAGATACAGAAACATGGAGAGCACCAAGAGGACTGACGGTTGGACAGCGCAGAGACGATACAGAGGGGACAAACAGTACCAAACAGCAAGTGTTGCTGTGAAAGGTCAAGCACAATTTTCAGCTGCAAGAGTTGGACGTTTCATTTTGAAGCCTTTGAGGAAGGAGTAACGGGTGTCCATTCATCCATCCATCCATCCATCCATCCATCCATCCAGCCAAACACAGCAGCTCCCTTCAAGCGACAGGGAATAAAGTCTGTCCCAGTTACTGTTCAATGCAATTCTGGATCGGTAGCTTGTCTATCAACATGCACAAAAAGCCAGAAAGTCACAATCCCACACGCATGATCCCCCGATTCGACCCATTCACAATCACACTCAAGACCTTTTTACAGCCAACACAAAACCCAACAACTACGTCTTCCTACTGTGAGAGGAAGCAGGAAGCCAGAAAAAAACTCACATCGTGAAATTTACCTGAAACTGCAAACAAACCAAAGCTGGGGAATCAAACCACGCTGACAGTGCAACCAAGAAGTCTCTACAAACTGTCCAATTGTGATAAAGTGAACACATAAAGACTTTGGCCCGAATCGCACATCAATATTCTCTAATTTGGCTTTATTATGAGAACTTTTTTAGTCAGCTTATGTAGCATTGATTTTTTTTTCTTCTCGAAAATCACTTGAGACATCAAATATTCACAGCACAATTAGAGCGTCGAGACATTATTGAACAAGTGAAATTTTACTTCTGTGTGAGTTTCTCATTGTCTGCTACCCGGGGAGCCACGTGGGTTATGTCAAAGTTTCAGGACTTCTGAACAATACAGCTTTTTTCATACCCACTTGGGTGCATGTCTTGGGGGTTAATTTTGGATTCTGCGACATTATGAGGTCCTGTGGAGATTACGCGGCTCTTTTTGAAATGGAAAAATGAATTACAACCCACCATTATCAACTCTCTCTGCCAGGCCGAGCTGAAGCCTTTGTTGTCGAGCACCAACAGCTCAATTGAGCAATATGCGATCATGATATGTGAGGAAGAGTGATTACTCAAGCAGAGTGACCTCATGTAAGTCTTATTCGCCTGAATGAAGACATATCGATGTCTGAGAGCATTTTCTTGCTCAAGCAATGGCTTCTAAGGGAAATAGATAGCACTCATTTGAAGAAATGTTGAAACAGACTTCAAATTAGTGAGCCACCATTTCAAATGTTTACCAAAGTCGGGGATGTTTTCACAAGGGAGACAACTTTCAAACCTTTCAGCGTGAGGCCGAGCTGCATGACTGTCGGATAAATCTGAGCGAGGGATGCGTCTGTGTGCACAAACGCACTCGTGCACTGGTGTGTGTTTTGCATGCACAACAGTAAACATGCTTTACCCAGCAAATGCTAACACCATTAGTAAGAATGTACAACCATCCCCACGAGTGTGTGTTCCCGATGCATAATTCAACAAACACATAAAAACTTAAAAATTTGGAGCCTCTTCGGTGTTTGTGTTTGAGTGAATGTGGGTGGTGGTGAGAGGGAAACACCGTCAACGCCGTTTTATTAAGCCAATCCAAGCACTCACAAGCTAAACTGTTCAATCGTCAACTCTTTTTCCCCCTGAGGGAAATCCCACTGCAAAATCAAACTTGTCATTTTTTGCATCATGTCGCCCATTATACTAGGATCATTTGCTCATGCCTGACAAAGATTTCCTCCACCGCTTCAGTGTCACTTTAACCACAATTATTTAGAGATGTCGTTTCCATTATGCCTCCGCAAGGTGTCAATGCCGTCACATTGGAAAACAACTTAGTTCCACTCCCAGGCATTCCCTAAAAGGGCCGTAATAAGAGTTATTACTTCGCCCAGAGGAAGTGTTATCCATGCAGACTGCAGACACTCTGCCTAAAGCTGCCACTTACCGCATACACCTGCTGTTCTGTCTCAGTTCAGACACAATGTAACCGTTAAGGATGATAACAGGGAAAAGATTAAGTATATTATCACTCTGTGTGACTCATTGCATCGCTAGCGAGTCTCATGCAGATTATCTGGCTTCATTCCCGGACTCATGTGGCTGCAAATATTCAAATGGCAATACAACCGATGCAGATAATTCATGCAGAACCTACACGGAACTGTAGGCTGAAAGTGACCTTCCTCGACTTACGACTCCTTTCTTTGAACATTAAACATTTTTAAAAAATTAGAAAAATAAAAAGAGGAGTATTTGGAAGTGATTCAAAAGTACAATGATCCAATTCACTGGACTGTAAGTGTGAAGTTTAAACATTCAGTCCTTCAGCTATTTAAAGTAACTCAAGCTATGACAAGTACAGGTGACATTTTGATAACACACAATCCTAAAAAAAACAACATTCTGACCTCACGAATTGGCCACTTTTCAAATCCCCTGCGTGACGACCAACCAGACAGAGAACTGTTCTTGCAATTAGCTCCATGTGAGACTCACGCCATCTTTGTCCTAACTAGTCATCATCCACCAGATTACAATCCTGCCACAAAGAGACGAGAACAAGAAAGAAGCAAACATGAGACAAAGAAAAGTAGCCCAAGCCTGCTTTAGCCCCGAACTGCAGCCAACTGTCTGTTGCTAGGCTGCATTACCAGACAACGAATAAAAAAAGCTTTAAAGGGCAATTTGGACAAATAAACAAATTCGGCATTGATGTTTGCTCATTCATCCATTGTCTTATCCGCTTATTCCTACTCGGGGTCAGAAGGTGCTGGAGCACGTCCCAGTGTGTATTGTAACAAAAAAAAGCAGCAAAATACCTTTGACAAGATGCCAGTTCACAGATGGACTGACAGAGATAAACACTCGTTTGTGCTCCACACACACATCCACGGTTGCTCATGTGGTCTCAAATCAATCTAACAAGCGGGAATTTGAACTCTGGCAGGTAACTCGGAGAGCTGGAAAACAACCAGCGGTGTGGCTCCCTCTTACCCAGTGCAGCCGTTTGAACCACTCAGTCACAGTCACTCAAACATTCCCCACACAAAAACGCCTCTCGGCCCCCGCGGAAAGCTTCTAGTTACCGCCTGTCCGTGAAGCCACAAGGTAAATGATGTAGACATCTGAATGCCCCTTCAACCTATGAAAACATGTCTAGTTGTCTAACATACCTCACCAAGTCCACACATTAAATTGGCCTATTTAATTAAATGAAGTATTAAGTCTTCTGCTTTGCAGGGAAACTAAAACTACACAGAGAGGTCCCTCCTTTCACGGCTGCACCTGACTCACTCGGCAAGTCTTTGAAACGGACAGCCCATCATAAATCTAATTTTCAGGGACACTCGTTGTCAATGAGCATCTTCAGCCTGCAAAAATGTCACCTTATACTGCCAGCAGATAATACGAGATGAAACTGGAGGTGGAAAACATGAGACCGCCCTGTCAAACAGAATATAATTCCTATTTACAGGCGTAACGGAAAGTTGCTGAGCAGGGAGTGAAATTGGGTACTATTGAATGTGGCCTGTTTACTTATTAAAATGACCCCAAAGCCTCCTCTCAGTCTGGGCTGCTTGCATAAATCTGAGAGGAGCAAACAAAACAATACGATAATAAGTTATTCTTTGTCACATTAACTCTGATCCTTTGTTGGTTTTTAATCCTTCCCTCACCAAAAGTCTGGGGTGCCTGAGTGTGCCAAAGCACGCATGTGTGCGGTGATTCACTACAGCGGTGTGTCTCCGCTCATATCAAATATTTCAGCCTCGGAATGTGGATGACTTTGCCTACCTTGGCAGCCTTCATCCCTCCAAAGCCGACACTGATGCAGAAATACACCACCGCATAAGCTCTGCCAGTGGGGTTATGCCAGACTCCGAGGAAGAGTCTTTGTGAACCGTGACATCCAGGTGAAGAACTGCCTGTTTACAAAGCAGTTGTTCTTCCCACTCCAGTGCAAGAGGCACAAACATAGACCAGCAGACCAGCAACAAACGCAGATTGAGTACACCTGGATCCCATCGCCAGAGATTGAATCCTGCCTCCAGGAAATCATGCACATTAGGTGGAAAGACTGAGGAACAAACACGAGCGCACTCGGAGAAGTGACCATGAAATATCTCTCCTCGAGTGCGTGTGCATCAGCTCCGACATGTTGATCATTGCAGCCTGTGTGGTATATTGTTGTGTTTCAGGCACAATAGCTGCTGCGCACAAAGCACCTTTGTAAACTTGTAAACTTTGCAAAAAGCTTTTACACTGAATACCTCCCAGAAAATAACTTGCCATTTTCCTTTAATCTTCCACGACACTGTCGTTTCAATACAGCTCTCTGTTTGAGCCAAAGCATCATTGTGCTTCCTGTCAAGTCCCGGCCCGGATGATACGATTTCACCCGCAGCACATTTGAAAGGTTGAATTGTATCGAATCCAGATCCAATCGGAAATTCTCTGTTCAGTGGCGCTCCTTTGGCTTTGGAGGTGGCTCCCATATCAACAGATTTTATTACATCATGAGGACAGATGGACTCAGCAGCTGTCTGAATCTTGTTAGTGTCCATTTTCCCCTCTTGTTGTGCGCTCCTTTGTTGTTTTGATCGGCTTGGCAAATGCAATATTGTGTCGCTTGTAACCTTTTTTAAAAAAATCTAACACACACAATGGCCTCCCAGTTTGTGGTTGAAAAGAGATCCTCATTATCAGCGAAACCTTTGATGGTTTTACATGAGAAGGCGACTCAAAGCACCCATCTGATACACCATCTGATCATAAACATGCTGGGCATTTGAACGTGTTGTTATCTGTGAACTGCCTAAATGTCCAAACAACAACATAATTTGTGAATCTAAAAGGGGCCAGATAATCACTCAGCATCCTAAGATTGCTCATTTACGACAACATAAATGAGCAGAGAACTTTTTTCCACAGTCGCTTAAAAATTTCAGTTAACTTTCTCGTGTAGTTTCACCAATTCACTGAATTCACTCAAGGTGACAGATTCGCCAGTCATTTTCTGCCACTTTGCTGCGATCTGTCGGAGTTCAGGAAGCCTTCACAACGCAAGCATGTATTACGGCCATTAAATCTGCATGAAAGTGACAAGCAACCTTGTCATTGTCCATAAAAACTAACACGAGGAGGAAATGAGGCTCTGGAGGTCAATATATCCATATCACTACATTTCTGCATCTATTAATACACTGATGTTTCCCATAAATATAATTTACTACAAGCTCACAAACCAGGTAGCCCTGGATAACGAACGCCTACAGCGACTAAGGAAAAAAAAAACACAATTTGATGGTCTTTTGTTACATTTAAGTAAGATTGCAAAGAGCAGAGCGGTTTCCTGTTTGTGCACTGTTGGCTGACCACACGAGGGGCCTTTTCATGCAGAGAAGCTAATTCCTAATTGGCTGTTGTCATTAGCTCACAAGTTAGATCCCTGTAAGACCAGCAGCCAGGACAGGGTGTATGTTGCTTTCTGCTTAGTTTTAGCCAAGACAGGCTCCAGACCTCAGCAACCCCGGATAGAGTAATGCAAGTGGAGAAGATAAATGGAGAAAATACGTGTGTTATGGAGGTAAGTAGGACCGAAACAACTGAGCAAGGACTGAGCAGGAAGCGCAAAGCTCATCAGCTTTGTAGTGTATTTACTACACTTTAAAGTCAAAACGTATCACACTCCAGTAGCTCAGAAATGCACTATTAGAGGATATGATTACAAAACAGGGCTGGAAACATTCAACCAGTTATCAAACCCATTCAACCACACTCGTCAGAGTTTCCTCTCTATCAATTATTAAAGTCAGTGTCGTAAATACAAGCCGGGATTAGAAATGGTTTAGGCTGCTGCAGGGTGTGATTTGAAACATTAGTCACAACTAAACCCCTGCAGGCTGTAGCTTCATTATAGGGGGATCCAATGTGGAGACCACTCACATCTTCTCGTCAGCCTTTTTGCCAGTCAAGCTGCTGCTTTTGGCCTGAATGACTTGGGTAAACATGGCAGTGGTGTTGACTCCCGGACAGAGTTGCTGGCTGGCGCGTATGGACACAGCTCGCAACGGGTTAAGAAGAAAAAAAATGTATTATGAGCCCGTTTCATTACAAGAAAAGGGCATCAAAAACCAACCGGGTTTTTCCACAGCAGAGCCACAGTCCTCAAAAAAAAGGCTGGATCAAAGTGTTGCCTGCAACCGTCTCCTTGAAATCAGGTGCAAACAGGACTGGAAAATCAAGCATGCAGCCTGTCCACAGCCCTCAGCTCTCTATCTCCTCCTACCAAGTGATTCCATCACAGAGCTCCAGCGTTAATATGGTTGATGCAGTCGCAGCCCGGAGGGGGTAATGAAGTGACTAAGGGCCGACCGTTCCTGACCGCCGACAAGACAGCAGGTGTGAGCAGTGAGGAGTGTGACTGCGAAAATGTGTGTTGGTGAGTGAGAGCGCGAGTAAGGAAAGACAGAGAGGAATCTAACCACAAGTCCAGATCAATTAGTTGGCCTAATAAGTCCCCTCTCTGTTAGTCATAAAATGCTCAGGTTTCCTCACACATATATCATATTTACAGCCACGTAACTGACATCAATCAGACCCTTTCCCACTCAGCTCTCTCTCTCTCTCTCTCTCTCTCTCTCTCCTCCTGCGCTCTCTCTGGCACTCTCACTACTTCTTTCCTTTCTGTCCCGATGTCTATCCAAACATCGCTCCTTTAACACTACATTTATGCGCCGGCTTGGTAAACGGTAATCAATGTCTCACAACGGTAGACTGCTTCATCTAAACGATTTTTCAGGAGGGCTGCGTGTGTGACAAAGAGAAGGAGAGAAAAAAAAGAAGACGACGTGGAGAAAGGAACGGGAGAGACGGAGTGAGAGATAAAGCCATTAGTCCGTGCGCGCACGCACACACACACAAAGTTTTGTATGTAAGTAAGCTCACATTTCGTGTATCTATGATTTGTGTGTGAGGATAAATGTGTGAAAACGCCTGGCTGGAATTGGCACCGACTCCAGAAGCTCAGTAATGCATTCACTTTTGGTACATAAATCACAATCAGCCCATTCTGCCATCTGGGTTACTGCTACATGGCCCCTGTAATGTACACGCTGGTTAGACCACTGACTGAATAAATGAGGAGTCCAGGATACAAAGCAGATACATGTCAGTAATGGACAGTGAGAAAGCAAATGAAATGGACCCCCCCTCCCCCAGTTCTTTTTTCTGTTCTTAACCAAAGCAAGTTTCATATCATGTATTACCTACGTGCAAAAAAGAGAGAGAGAGAGAGAGAGAGAGAGAGATGATTGCATGTGGGCAACTATCTATCACATGATCTTAAAAAGCCTCATGACATTTTCCACAATGCTCATGGTGACTCCATGTGTGAGATGGGTTCAGCAGATAGAGAAGTGATTTGGCAAGACTTATAATAAACACCACGACCAACACATGCTGAGGCAATTACACAGTAGTGCAGAAATTCAGCTCCACTGGGACACTTCATTTTAACACTGCAGAAACCAAGGGGGGGGGGGGGGGGAGAAAACATGTGAATGTACAACGCCTGGTTAATTCCTCAGCTTCATGTTTTGCTGATCGCCAACAAGTTTGATCCGATAATGTAACCTGGAAAAAAAAATCAATTTTCCAAACAGGGGGTCAGTAAAGGTCGTGGGCCTCACCCAGAGGTCCCGTATCCGTGACGGATTCCTGTACAGATCAGCATCTAATTGGAAAATTAAAGCCATTGATTCTCTATTGGGACAACAAGGCTTTCTCTCACTCGCCAAGACGCCAATTAGCTCGAGAAAAATGGCAAAGTGAGGCATGCCGAAGGGTTTCACACACACCAACACACGCACACAAAAAACACACGCATCTCACGTTTTCATCAGCGCACACACAGAAACAAGCGCTCACGCTGCCTGCATACACGTACAAAGGAAGACACCGAGTCAATAATGTGGACGCCCTTAAGGAGTAAACTTAAGCATTTCTAACCTCAGCCAAGGTCACTCTGTAATATACAAGCTTAAAGTGTACTGTGGCTCCACAGTCACAAATCACATTCTGCAAAATGAAACACACACACACACACACACGCACACACACAGTTAGGACAGGTTGTATTTCATCCAGACGCTGTGAAGACGGAGGGTCTGCCCCGATACAAAACTAATATTTAAACTGGGACAGAAAGCGTCTGATCAGCTGTGCAGGTGTGCAGCACATGTATCAGTGTGTGTTTGACACGGTGAGAAAGTCCAACTCGGTTGTTGCATGAAAATCGCTGCTGTGATCGACGACTGCCTCAGTGAACTTCAATGTCAAATCACATGAGAGGGAATTCAAATGTCTACTGCATGGTTGGTTGAACAACAAAAATTAATTTGAAGGAGACTGTGAGCAACAGCAAGTCTATGAAGGATTACAAGGAGGGAAGCAGAAGTCTCCTAGTCAGTAACTGCTGAGACATGCACGTTGCACAAAATTTGGATTCGGTCCAACCAAATGTGTTAAACAAACAGGATGGAAATTGCTGCCGATGCTAATTAGATATAAGAAGATCCACAGCAAGATTACAAAGAATAACAACATCTAATGAAAACGAATAAATCTAATGCAGTTAATGGGAATTTGCAGGGAGGAGGGAGGGAAGGGGGGACTGAGAGAAAGCGAGTTTATTCGCATTACTGATGAGACTTTTTTTGAGGGGGGGGTGGTGTGTGTGCAGGATTGAGGGGGAGATTAGAGCGCGAGACCTCCGTGAGGTTCTCCGGGTGAGAACTGTTTTTGTGTTAGTGTGCTTTTAGGGCAGCTCCCATTCAGCAGCATGGCTTTAGTGCACAGTGGCAAACATCCAACTTCTCCAAATGCATCCAGTTGGCGCATCAAGTGGCCGCAGTCCTCGGGAACGTGTCTCACTCCGCGGGAGGCGCGTGCACTCATTCTGCAGCCTTAATTTTATAATCCCATCCAAATTTTAAATCACATGCGATGCATAATCATCACTCTGTCCCGAACTGTGCAGAAAAAAAAGAAAAACACACGGTCTCCCCCTGCGAATTTTTATTTCAGCTATCATGCCGCACGGAATTTACGCACACTCCACGATTTCGCCTCAATAAATGTCTGCGGCGCAGTAATAAATGTTTACACCTCTCACCCTGTTGGAGACACATTTTCCCCCGCTTCACTGCAACCTACCGACGTAGCGAGTAATCTGATTACCGCTTAAACGATTTGATGGAATCGGAATCACGAACGGCCAGCGCCGCGCTCATTACCGACTGCACTAACCTGACGGTAGACGTGTGGGAAGAGGCAACAAGTTAGGCGGTGACGTTAAGCCTTGATATTAAGACGGTGAAGGTGCAATAAATACAAAAAACACAGGTTTTATCCCCTTCTCTCTCCTTCATGATACTCACAAGTGCGAACACACAAAATCAATGTCAGCATTGTTGCAATTCTCTCTGTTGCAGGGTGCAAAAAAACTCCCACAGTGCAAATTAAAAAAGGCAATTTGCAAGTGCAGAAGCGTTGCGGTCCGTGCCACGGACAGGCAGAGGCGCAGTAAACTTTCGTGTCAATTTAAACATCCTCAAAGTCCTACCTTCGTTCACGCGTGGCACAACCCAAACCCTCTCCCGAGACAAGTTGCAGAATGATGTCGTGGCGAGTCTTAAAGTTGTCACTGCTCCCGGAATCACAGGCGTAAGATTCCTCGCGAGACGGAAATCAGATGTTCGGGCGCCGT
>JAUESF010000070.1:13076213-13098104 GCA_032274765.1 Malacoctenus tetranemus | reverse complement strand
GGGGGTGGGTGGGGTGGGGTGGGGGTGGGGGGTGGAGGGGGGGATGTACTGTCTGGAAGTGCTATTCAGATGAAATTTCTTTGGGTGCTGGAGAAGGTGAAAGTGTCAAGTATGCCTCCGTCTTTGAAGTGGTTCACCTGTTAATCAGTGTGTGCGTGTGCGTGCGTGCGGGCGTGTGGGTGAGCACGCGCGCATTCGAAACACACAGTGGGGGAGACGGGACAAGAGTGTGACAGCATGAGGGGGACTGAGACACAAAGAGAGAAAAAAGGAGTGGGGGCCGTGGTGGGGGGTGGGGGGTACGGGGCGGGGGTCCGGGGGGGAGGTGGTGTTGTAGTGCTGCAGATTAGCCACCGCCACCATCAACCAGCTGGAGACTCTCTGAGGCTCAGTCAGCAAGGTTAGGAAGGTTAGAAAGCTGATGTACCAACAAGGATTTTAAAAGCTAGTGTGCAGAAGCTGCTCACAGAGAGGTGCTAAATAGAGGACGGGAGATTCAGCGAGAGAGAGAGAGAGCGAGAGAGAGAGAGAGCGAGAGAGAGAGAAAGAGGAGGCGGACGGGGAGTCAGAGAGGGGCACAGAGAGAGGAAGCGGAAAAAAAAAAGGAAATAGGTTGTATTCATATTAATGTTAATCCCAGGCAAGGGCTTCATGACTGGCTGGTTACAAATCAATAGTTCAACTTGTAGGCAAAGAATCACCTTCAGAAAGAAAGAAAAAAACACCAAACCTGTGTGGAATAAGCTCACGGTTTTATTATCATCAAGTAGAGTTCTTGAACTACATTATTTTCTATGTACATCATGAAGTTATCACATTGTCAAATAGCATAAATTAGATAGAAATAGATTTTTGTACTGCTGCTACTGGATTCACTGTATATGTCTATTCACACCTTTTTAGGTCTTTATTTTTCCCGACAAACAGTGAAGATAATCAATTGTTGAATGAAGCTCCTTGGATGAGAGTAAATGTTTTGGTGATAGTAATACCTGAAGTCAGATTCCACTCTGTGGGATTTCCTGTTGCACTTTACACGTTGACACATATGCTGATAACTGCTGTATGTTCCCATGTGTCTCACCACCAACCTGCCTTTCCCCCTGAGTGTCACAGTCCTTTTCAATGAAGTGAGGCTTCCAGCTTTTAAATACATTTCCCCACAACCGAAACACTTAATTTGATTGAAAGTTTGTTGCAAAAGAAAATATTGAATTAATTAACATTTTTGCCAGGTAATCATCTTTCCCCGTGGTAGCTAAGCCTCTCCACTATGCTTCAGTATGCTTTCTGTCCCTGGTCATTTTACATAGCCGGCTCCTGGGCTGGAAGTGCTGACTAAGGACAGGTCTCTTGAATATTACATTTTTCCTCAGCAGCGAGGTGTTGAAACACTGCCCGTGCCTATCGCTCAAGCCCATAATGGGAACCGGAGACCAGCAGCTACAAACATAAATATCTGTAGATATAGTACTGTAAGACACAAGCAGCAGCAGATCAATACGTGCCAGTGAAAAAGAGAGAGAGAGGGTGTGAGAGCGAAAGAAAAAAGAGAAGGGGGGCACGGGTAAAAGGTCCATAAAAGATAAGAGTTGTGCTACCAGGATGCTTCACCAGTACTACACCATCTCCCATCTGGAAAAAGGTCTAACAGGAAGCCACTCATCAAAGGTCACTGAAGGGGCTTTCTCTTTATAAAGACATTCCCTCCTCCCACAGTTATTGTATATTTTAGCAATCTCTTCACGCAGCTGTAACCGCGGCCACAATGGTGCTTCAGATCTCCATCGACATTTGCTCTCTCGCAAAAAACGAACCGGGTTTAAAAAAAACAACAAAAACCGCTCCTTTACTCTTCGATGTAAGTCAACTTGGCATGATTGCATGTACAGCACAGAGAGTTGACTTGCAATATTTTGTCAGTCAGTGTTGTAATAGCAGACTCAGTGATGCCGCTGCCAAATCAGCACCGCGGACAGCTCCCTCAGTTCTGTAAGAGGAGCCGCTTCAGCCGGACGGGCTGACTGTAAGAGATAGCCGTTTAAAAAGCACAACTCAAATAAGCACTGCGAGCATCTTCACTTTCAAATACCAGGCTGTTGAGAAACTACAAGGCCTCAAACTTACTAGCTGTGCGCTCTGCGGATGATTAGTCTCAGTCCTGAAGGAATCAGTATGCGAAGCTAATTATGACATTGACTGCAAAATGCACGAAAGTTGTGATGTGGATTTTAATACCGGTGAAAAACAGAATCAGGCACAAAGTTAATCCAGAGTTTGGTTGGACTGGTTTGTATAACTGTAACACTTCAATGTCAACACCAATGAAGTAGGTCTGTTCCTGCTTTATGGTCTCACTGCTTGGAAGACAGCACAACAAGTTGCATAACATCAACCCTTTTTTTCAGCTGACATAATCCAGAACACAACATGTGGAAATCCATGTTGATTATGAGTTGTTTTTTTTTTTTTTTTCCTGCAGTCAATCCTTCTGACTGGATTGGCCGTAAGAAAAGATTGACCGCATGGCAGATCTCCAAAAGTAGGCCAAAACATTTCAATCTACCCCAGATTACAGAGGGCCCTTCTTTCGCAATTTCTGCTTTCCACAAACATCATCATTTTGGGTGAGGTTATTACACAGATGTACTTTTATGTGTTGATAAAGTAACTAAAGCACCAGTTCAAAACGACATCAATTGTAACTGTGAAAAATCAAGCTTCACTTGAAGATAAATTAATGTTAAAATGTTCTAATCACCTCCTAGTTGGCATCTATTTACCAGAAGACTTCAATACTTGGAGATGAGACAGACTGAACCTGACTCAAACCTTTATGGACAAATACTTTTATAAGTGACAGAGCCCGGCAGGACAGACGGTTCACATCCATCACTCTCTGGGTCTGCTCCAAAGAAAACAGTTTGCAAAGTGGCCTCAACAAACCACCTATCAATCCTTCAACTAGCACGGCTTCCACCAATCAGAAAGTGGCACCTCTGCCACAGTTTTCGAAGGAAGTTCAGGGTGTTTGTTTCATGTAAATGCGACTTTGCGGTGCTTGAGCACGGCAAGCTTCCCTATGCTTCTCCGGCCCAGTGGGCCATGAACAACTACAAAGACTGGTGTGTATGCAAAGCACCAAACACAGCAAAGACACAAAAATCGTACAAACATTACTAAGTAGTCCAAAGGTCTGAACATGTATGCGGATGTGTTGGAAAAGCAGTAAAGGTGACAAATGACAAATTGTGGTTCATTTAAGTGAATTGTTCCAATAAAAATATAAGTAGGCTATGAATACACTTTTTGGAGAGTCTCGAGTATCTCAGCGTACAGACTAGGTTGGAAAAGGCCTCATCATCGTAGCACTGCAGAGCTCGTTTGTGAACAACTTTTGTTTCACCCACATTTGGTGGGAGAAGGTGAGGAAGCTGGTGTCTCCTTTAATAGTGTCTCTGGTGTAGACGCAGTCTGGGGGCCTGAGAAAATCCCACCACTATGCTGATCCCCAAATCAGAACCATGGACAATCCTTCATTTCCAAACAGGAGCCTGCGAGAGAGAAAACGCTTCAAAGCCGATTCCCTATCAGCCCGGTGGACGACTCCTCATTTCCAAACAGCCGAGAGAAGAGGAGAGCTGCTTCAAAGCAGATCCTGTGTCAGCCCCATGGACAGTTCCTCATTTTGAAACAGAAGAATGTATAAGAGCGCTTCTTTAAAGCTGATCCCATATCAGCACCTAGGGCATGTCCCCTCCCAAAAGGAAGTCTGTGGGTAAAAGCTGCTTTAAAGCTGATCCCGTATCAGCATCATGAACCGCATGACTTATTCATGCAGCTTCCCTTCACCAAACAGAATTTCTTCTCTTATGATGGCATGGGAAGTACTCGACAATAGTCACTTTTTTCCCCCCTTCTCCCTGGCGTGCGCCCTCCGGGTGGCCACGTCGTCTGACAAAGAAGTCAAGAAACAATGCTTAAAAATTGACAGCATCAATTTTGAATTCTGTTTGTTTAGAAATGACACAAGGAGGCCAAGATAATTCAAATGTGTGTTTATAAGGCAGGTGCGATGTGTGTAATTCAAGTTTTTTGTTTTTTTTTAAAATCCTGAGTCTTCGGCAAAACCCAAAATGACAAGTTGGATCCAAAGAGGATTTGGCTTTGTTTTCTGAGCATCTTTTACAAAATACTTTACAAGTAAGAGGAAAAAGGAATAAGCAATCATTACACAAGAGGCAATGATAAGCCAGTGACACATGTTATAAGGTAAAATCATGGGAAGCAGATTTCAGTCAATAAAAAAAATGTTGAAACACAACGAAAATTAAAATAAAGAAATATGTTGATATTCAGAATTAGGTCCCACAGCCAGCCAAGATGTAGAAATGACCAGTCTTGCTTCCTCACAGCTTTGCACACATTCTGCACCAACTCCATCACTTTTTCCTAATTTAATAAAGATTCGTCTGTGCTGTGTGTCAAATTAGGGCGGCTTTGACTCATTGGAGGTTCACTCTCGCCATTGCGGGGCCATTTCAATTCAATTTAATTCAATCCAATAAACTTTATTTATCCCTGCAGGCAAGTTTTCATGGTGGATAAAAAATACATTAAAACAACACACTTGCAATGAATATAAAGAGTCACCAATTCACATAACAGGGTGAGGGGGAGGGGGATGGGGAGGGGGAGGGGGTGGGGCTCAACAGAACAAGGGCTCTCACCATTTACCCTCATCTTAAAATCACTGTTATTTTTTTTATTACAATCTAAAAAAGCACAACAGTCAGCAGGCTCGGATTGCGAGGTAGATAAAACAGAGGAGACTCGGTCACACGCCGTCAACAAAGACGAGGCGGCCCGAGAGGTCAAAACAAGACAGCAACGCGATTATCAGACATTAGCAAGCGCCTCAGATATCGTGAACCATCTGAAGGAAGCCGCTGAAGATCATACGAAGTGGAGCAAAAGCAACCCGCAGCTTCGGTGCCGCTCCTCTGTCTCGCTCTGCCCTTTATCAGATTCTATCAGATCTATCTATAGTTGTACTGCCGTATTTTTCTTAGCCAGGTTGAAGCGAGCTGCAGGCCCGAGGTTAAAAATCAGCACACCTGCCAGACAAACTCCTCTCAGTTTTGGGAGATCAGAGAAGAGCAACCTGAGGCCCAAATCAATAGTGTATCATCCGTGTTTTACTATGCGGATTTCAAGCCAGTACTTTCTACTTGCATTTGCTCTCTCGAATGTGTTTAAGCACAGTGGTTCAGTGGATGGCAGCTCTGGGTGAGAGGATAAGAGGAGTTGTCACTATTTTTCAAGAAGTCTAAGGAGTACTCTTTCTTCTCTTTCTTCTTCTCTTTCTTCTTTTAATTCAAATACACTTTACATCTCACATTTGGCGTTTTATTTATCCTTTTTCACCTCTCATATACTGATTTGCTTCCTAAATGCTGTTTTTTTATAGACTGAAGTGTTAAATGAAGTTATTGAAACTGTCAGCTCCTCGTTTAGCATTTCATCTCAAAGGGTGTTGAAGGTCAGCCTCAAATCTGCAACCGGACGGCGTGCTCATGAAACCCCTTCATATACATGTCATGTTTATGTTCTGAGCTTCCATTCACATGCTGACAACTGCTGGATAACCTGGTGTGGATTTTATCACATTAGATCCTGCACTGAGATGATGACTTCTATTGAACATGGTTACTTCTCTCAATTCTGATTGCTGATGCACAACATCCTTGACACCGGTTTCACATCGTACTATTGCCATCGATTATGTCCCAGTTCTCTGCTGGCGTTTTGTATATCTGCCCCGTTCCCCTCTCTTCACTTCCACCTTGATCAATTCATTTTGTGCTTGCGTCTCCGAGCACCCGCACACAACGCGCACATAAAGATGTTCTTCCCAATGAAAATCTCTCATTTTTTGCACACGCAAGAAAAAGACATCAACAATGATGATGTTTGTTCTGAAATATGATTTTGACAAGATGTGAAACTGAGTTGTTGGGGGGTAAAAACCCCTCAACATTTTAGTCACTTTATGACATTTCTTTCTGACTTACTCCTTTCTGGTTATCCTGACATTATATTTTCCATCACTGTTGGTAACCACCAAACAGTCCGTACAATAATATTCCCCGTTTTGTGACTGTGAGGTTCATTTTCAGGCTCCTTATAAAAATCCCTCTGACTCTCTTCTGAGGCTCCTGTCATGAGGCTGAATTTCTGCTACTTTGACAATTCTCAAACTGTTATCTTATATTATGTAAGTCTGACTGAATCCCTGCGCAGCTAATACATTTTCTACCAGCTCTGGCTTTAGTGTTTGTTTCAGTGTTAATTAAGCTGCATTTGCATGAGATTCTATAAGCTGAACGTGTTGAGTTTCACAGGCGCCTCTGTAAAATCAGCTTTCTTTACCTCCCTGCTTTAAAACCTCATTGTACTCAGTGTGATATTCACTCAGGTCGTGCGATACTTTGCACGGCACGCTGCTGTTATGGGATGTGTGAGCATCAGCTGTGCTGCCTCGCCCTCTGTGACCTTTTGTTACCTGTGCCTCGCATTCATTTCCTCCAGCATACTTTAGTAAGAGCACTGAATATTGAAGTTAGACACACCAGAAACATGTTCGCTCACCAAGGACATTTTACAACAGTTACCTCAAATAAATAAGAGCTGAAATGTCGTAGTTTCTGTGTTCAAACTGAAAAAAAAATTAATTAAAATGCTAATAAATGCAGCATTTACATTTCATTTATTTTTCCACTTTAACAAGCCAGAAAAAGCGAAGGAGGGGAAAAAAAGCAATGCAAATATTAAAGATTTCTATTTCTTATGGGGGTCAATTAGGAGGTTATTTATTGCGCTCGTGTGAAAGCAACAAATAAGGGGACGGACACACAATCGCTTGAGTGCTTCAACACATCATCAGTAATACAATCTACAGACTACTTCATATTATGAACACTCCAGACAATCAAGTATGTGGATATATTGGGGGGGTGCTTTTGCATGTGATCTATCCTCCAGAGCATCGCAGTAAATATCACCGGCGTTTGGTTTCTGACAAAGCTAATTCTTTCAAACGATTCATACCAAGCGCCACTGTTCCAGTGTTTTGCTCGGGCTACAGACAAGCCTGGTTATCTCGCCCATTTGACAGACATCTGAAGCATATCGGCTCCGATCTGTCTGCTCATCCTCTGCAGCAAGTGAGTAGAGAAGACTTCCAGATATCACAGAGACTCCCACAGCCCACAGCTAGATCACAGTCTCCCAGAAGGGGTTGTAAAGTACAACAGGCTGATAATCTGCTCAGATTTGATGCTATCTTCTTGTAGGCAGTCGATCTCCTTCAAAAAAAATAAAACCCTCCAGTTGAACTATCAGCGAATTCTTTGTCAAGGCACCTCTCTGAATATGAAGCATTCACCCGGAAATTTGAAGTGAATTATTGAAGACCACCATAAAACAAACAACAAGTCAACACAAACATTACCACATTAGCGTGATTCTTCTACGTGGGGTTTAGCATTCGTTTGTCACAGTTTGCGGTGCCGCGACCAAAGTGACTCAACGCTTAGCAGTTCAGGAGACCTAAAAATAGTCGCTCATATTTACCACATTAATCTCTCCCTATGCCCCTCAGAGACATTATATTGGGGGGTAAAAATCCAGTTATTGTCCCAAAGAGGGTTTCTTTAGTCATATAATATTACCAAGGCGTTGCATTACACTCTGCATGAGCGGGTGAAGGGGAGGGCTTGTTCGTAACACAGAAGCAATTTATTGCATTCCAGTCTCCACCAGTGAGATCATAAGAATGTATGAGGAGGAAATATCAGCGTTTTGTGTTCGTAACACAATTTTACTGCACAGCAGCTGCTCAAAGTGGAAAAAACACAATATTCCGCCGAATCCCTCTATTAAGCCTGTGCTTATAGTTTGCTACTTATACATAAGTAGAGCTTGCACCGTATGCGGGTGTGTATCTAATTGCAGCTGCTCTTGGGTCCTAAATTTCCATGTTTTCTGAGCGAGAAACGCCTGCTCCTCAGTTGGAAGGTTTTGTGACAAATCAGAGGTCGCTGGAGAGCAGTAACTGAAGGCTGTGAGTCTAAATTTAAAGGATGTTCGTGTGTTAATCTTAGAATTACTGCTCAGCTAAAATATACCAAAAAAAGAGTACAATTCAGGGCCCGTCAAACTCATCAAGCTACCCTGAAGTGCCATAAAGGGAGATCAGTTTTTATTCAAGTCTCAGATGTTTCTGTCAAGAAGACCACAATTAAATTCATCATCCAAAGTACCCAGAAGATATTTATAATATACTGCGTTCTGCCATATTTGTAAGTTTTGTTCTAATGTTAAATGGAAGCTGGCATTAACATTTAACATAAACTTCATAATACTACGTTGTATGAATGCATCCACAATCCTCTCATATAGAAACGGTTTCACGCAAAATGTAAATAGTCATTAACTTTTGCTATTAACCTCAGCGTATTCAGCGCACAGCAATTTGTTTGGGCATTATCTTCACTTTCACACAGATGATACCAAGCTCTATATTACGTTCAGTTCTGTTAATAACCAATGAGCACTCTTCATTAAGTCCCATTGTTTATTCCAGCTTGTTAACACAACGAGGTAGACATAACAAACCAACAAATTCATGTTGGGTTTCTTTTAATTGACAAGCTGCTTTCTGCCTCGAGTGCAGCTGACTCCTCCATAAAACTTTGGGGGTCATCTTCAGTTCTGCCTTGGTTGCCACTTCACTCAAAGAAGTCTGGCCCTTCTCCATCTTTCACATCCCCTTTGCTCCCTAAGCCACGAACGTAACCGTTCTGACATCCATCACAACGGATTACATACCTCAAACCATTTCACAAAGTCCTCATGTCAATCTACCTGAAGCCTCCGACTCAAACTAAGCGCACTGATATTGACTTTTTTCGCTTGACTTTGTTGGATTTCTTTCTTTTGTTTGTAGCATTTAGAAATAAATTGTATTAACTCAAATCAGATTACTACAGCGACTGCATGTTTAAGCTGAATAGTGTCTGAGTAACATATACTGTATTTTCTCTGATAATTCCCAGCAGACGTCTCATCTGACAGCAGTCTTGCCATGTCTTAGTTTTTTCTGCTATTCTCTCCCTGTGCTGTTTTATTTGAAAAGGGAACATTTATTAGCATAAATATGGGAGTTCAGGAAATGTAGCTACTTAAGTTCAGCTCAGATGGAGGAGGGAACAAAGATAATGCAGGATACATATTTTCCGATATCACTTGAAAACTGCTGTAGTGCTTCTGTTTTTATCCATTGGTGCAAAAGAGAGCAAAAAAAAGACTATGATATTCTTTACAGCGTGTGAGGAAAAGCGAAAGAAGCAGCCGGCCTCCGACGTTAAACGTGTTATTTTCCCAAATCCACTCCAGAAAACAGCGTGTTTCTGTGTGGTTGCAGCCTGTTGGCCGTCAGTGGTGCGAGTGTGGGCTGCTGTCTTGTTCACCCGGGGCCTAACAAGGATTGAAGGCCCTCAAAAAAAGCGTCTGAAGGAGACTTTCCGCTGCATTTCTGACCATTACAGGAAGCAACTTGAAAAAGCAGTAAACATGACGGTGAGAGAGTCCTACAGCGTTACCCTGGGTGCTCTAGCCTGTGATGGCTTTGATTCAACCTTTAAAGCAACGTTCGAGGCATGTTGTCACATATTTATCAGCTCTCACAGGGGGAAAATCTGGGGGTCCGTCCCCTTAAGGGCCCCCCAATCACCCCAGGTGTGTTTCTGATCATGTCACAACACTCCTCCATTCACCCCTTTGAATCACAGTATCTTCTGTTGGTTTGATCTCTTTTTTCCCCCAACAGATAAAACAATTCTTGGATTCTACTTGGATTAGAAACATTTCTTTTGAATCTCTAAAAGAACAGAATACATCATTTCATTCAATTTCTAATCAGTTCTATCAAACCATTAATTGCAAGCAACACAGCATTAACCGTCACAGCACATATTCCGACTTGTCACCTCTGCATAGCTCACAATGCAGCGCTGCATATATGTACTAGCTTCGTCGGCACCATACAAAGTGCCACATCCAGCTCGCAGACATTTTACATAAACAGGGTTCTGCGCTAAAACACACATTACATTCGTATGACTTTCTTGTTCGACACTCGACACAGAAAAAAGTACTTGTTGCTAAGCAACATTACACGCGTCCTTCCAGAGTTGTGTCACACTTAGGTCTGACAGGAATGTGCGACTACTTGATTTTATAGGTTTTATGCTCCTTTTGCTGCATTTGGTATCTGAAGAAATGAGCAAATTTTATGAATATCAACGAGCGCTAAAAATAGAATCGAGAAAGATGTTTTTTTTTTTTTAATAGTCTAAAAATATAACCCAGTTATATTTGTCTCAATGTGTTATTGAAAGCTGAATGGCGAAACGTTTTGGCTCGGTAGGTGTCATTGAGGTCAAAGCAACTGTGCCCCGCTGGAGACGAGTTCAGACTAGTGAAAAGTGAAATGTGTGATTGGGAGAGCTAATTACTGCTATCAGTGGGAAAACCTCAAAGCTATCATTTGACTTTTGAAGTAATCACCGAATGAATGAAAGGGGCTGCGCCTGATCTGTGGGTGGGAAGCCCAAACGTGTCAAACGTGAACGAGGAGTTAAAGGGAGAGGAAACCTGAACCTGCATTTCGCTGTGAGGAAGGGACTGACCACCGCGGCGAGAAAAAGCCCTCTGCGGCGCGTCTCGTCGGCGGAGCCGCTCGCCTCACCGACACAAGGTCACGGCGAGCTCTGATTGACGTGCACAACTCGCGGCTTTGCCACAGAGGGGGTCTGTCTTGGCAGCGCCTCCTCGTCCAGGCACCTCAGACGGTGATCAGTCATTCGCGAGTTCGCAGCCACGCGACAGCCTGACACGAGCGGGCAACCTGACGGATTGACCACAGGAGAGATGGAGAGAGTTTTTAAAATGTGCGCGACTGACTAAACAGCGACAAGGCGGCGGGCCGCTTTCAAGAAGGATGAGTTCAAGGCGCACATGAGGGAGAGAAAGTGGAAAAAAAGAAAGAATACTCTTTGTTTTTGCAGTTTTTTTCCTATGGAGAACATACCAGAGAACTGATAACTGGTCGTCCTCTTAATTCATGAAAAATAAACTACAACAATTCCCAGTTTAGTCTCGGGGACATCAAGCAAAAAGTAATTTCGTCTGGCAGGGTCCTCGTGTCCCATTGTCCACGTGGACTTTTGTTTGTGGTGATTAAAAGCAGTGAGGAAGAAAACATCGGTTCACTTTGCTTTGTTTCGTATTCTCGGAGGCGAATCGCGCCGCACATGTTACTCCACAGACCTCAATGTGAGCAATTTCTCTGATAACTTCAACATTTTTCCATGAAAGAAAAGTCATCAATTGTCCTCCTTATTAATGTTGCGGTCTATTGATGTGGGAGCTTTGTGGGTTTTCGCTGCATAACGGTGTTATTGTTTAGACACAATAGCATTTTTTATGAGGGTTTTTTTTTCTTTTTAAATGTGAAAGTTTGTTGCTTTGACTGCCTCAATCAAACTGTATTCAAACCGCTATAATGGAGGATTCGGCGGGAGGACGCGTCAACATCCTACGAGCACACCTGACAGCGTCGATACAGCCAAGGAAACACGACGGCGATGAGTTTCTAATCGTCTTCTGTTATCAGAAGATCACTTGACCTGTACATGCGTCCTGGTGGACGATGGGAGTTTACTACCCGGGCCACAAATAAGGACTTGAACTATGTTTTGTGATCCTGAATCGTGCTTCCGCGATGGTTTCCAACCTTGGAGCCTTTATGTGGGGGAGCTAAAGCCCTTAAGGCGGTAGCCACCTCCTATCTCTGGTAGTGAAATGTGGCATAAAAAGTCATTACACAAACTGAGCCATTACCTCGTTTTCAAGGGTTTAGAACATTTGCATGAAATCACACATGAGAGAGAGGAAAAAAATGATGGCGAGGCAGTTTTCACATTTCACTTCCAACAAGTCATGCTTCAGTATTATATGGCAATTACAGACATGGTTCACCTCTATTGGCTTAGCCATAAACTGTAATTTTCACGTAGTGGTGATTAATTTGATTTTCTGAAGCTTTAAGGGAAGCTTGGTTCCATAACATATTTAAATTTTTATGGGAGTAAGAGAAGAAAATCAACTTCAAAAGCGGCAACAAAAAAAATCCACACCGACTGATATCGGTGGACGTTTTACTCCTCCTGCAGCTCGTGTTCGTATTGTCAGTGAGGTCCAGCACAACAGGCTGAACAAAAGAGAATCCCCGCGCTCCCATAGAAGATTTACATTAAAGACCATGCTAATTAATTGACAACACTGCGGCTCGTTTTGCATGCAAAATAACTAAAAGCTGAGTGCACTATTAAAGTTGTTTGTGGTGCTATTAAAGGCCCGTCTCTAAAACTGGCATGTTATGACATTAATGTTAATGGTGGTGATTTGGATTCTGCTGACTGCGGGGAATCTTTGGCGGATCAATACAGACTGTTCGTATGTAAATGCAGTCATTAAATCTTTCTCTGGTTAGGTGTGTGGCTTCAGCAAGTATGAAATAGCCAGTGAGCGACATAAAGGGAAAGAAATTGGCAGCATGGAGCAAGAAGGAGAGCATTTCTTTTTTTCGTTTTGTTTGCGGCGACAGAAAAATGTCGTCCTCTGGATTCAGACATCCTCGGTAACATTTTTTTTTTGCATTGCTTTTTACAAAAGGTGATTAAGTGAAGTTAAGCATCCGACAACATCTGTCACTGAGAAATGCAAATTTGCTGTTGTCTCCCCCACGCTGTCTACAGTAGCCGCGAGTGCGTGGCGTTGCATTCTTATTAACCGAGTCCTCATCTGTGTGATGGCGAAAGGGACAGAACGCATGAGCACATTTAATCAGAAAGTCCGCCAGTATCCCTGAAGCCTAAACATTACTTACCTATGCCGCTTGCATTGTAAATTCTCATCCTGGTAATGCGTTTGACCCCAGGTACAGTAATTTCTGCTCGGTGTTTCATAGTCTGATACTGTTTGAAGTCGGGAAAAAAAAGAGAGAGGACACTCGCAGGAGTGGAAGTGTTGACTGCACTTCTCTGTCTGACCTCAATTACTTTCCACACAGATAAGATAAGACCTATTAGATAGATGATTCAACTTGCTTTGAACACGGCGTGAAGGGAATTGGTCTTTGTGCTATTTTATTTGAAATACTACGTGTCTATTTGTATATGTGCTCTGGCCATATTTCCAGTACGTCTGTAAACATATTTGTCCCACTGACGTACATATGTACATCAATCAGGATTAGGCTTAAAGGATGAGACTGCTGCTGTTTTCATACGTTTTTTAGTCTCCGGGAATATTAAGTTACCAAAGTCCAAACAATAAACAGAACCCGATTCACTGGTATCGTCAATGGAACTCAACTACAACATATTATGTCCTTGTCACCATATAAAGAAGCAGCTAGACGACTTTTGCTGTTAATTTTAACAGAAACAGAAAAACACTTTGCAGATCACATTGATGCACCCAACGCAAAACATTTACAAGCTCCAAACACATGTGTTTTCATCTGAGGCTCAAAATGTTTTTCTTGATATCACCTTGAGTGGTTTATAAGATCATAATAAAAGGCAAATCACATCGCTTGGCTTATTTTCAACATAATACATTAATGGCCAGTGTGTAAAGATTAAGTTTACATATCGTATGTCAGGGATTATGAGAGACAGAATAAACGGTTAGGGTTGGTTGGTTTTCATTTCATTTTTTTCCAAAAGTACCTTGTTTTTCTATTAATTTAACCAGCGAGTCTTAAGCATCTCTCGGGAGAGCAAGGAGTTTAAAAAGGTTCTTGAGCAGAACTTATCAGACCAACATGAAATTTCACCATAGCAACTCCATTCAGAAAACTCAAAAAACAACATTGTTGAAGGTGAGTAAGAATTCTATATTAAGTCTAGTGTGTCGACAAGTGAATGAGTGCTTTGTTTAGGTTCTGTGGCCAGCATGATGCCTCGTGCTGTAAGAAAGCCTTTCTTGGTCCTTTTTCAGAGGAAGTAATTTTCACTGGTTAAAAACTTTACAGTGCTTTTAGTTCGGACTTGTACTGTAATTTGGACAGGATTAGTGGTATTTTACTCTCTGAAACACGCACTAGAAAATAAGGCCCTTTTTGCGTAATTGGTGTCATCTGACAGCTGAAAACGCTGCACTGTCTAAACACTATTTCTCACGTCCATTTCAAATTCCACTGTTTGTCATCCTAATAATAAAAATTCAAATTAAACAGCTCAGAATGCATCCGTTTTGGAAAGCAGACGAAGCTTTTGTGAACGCCTCAGATGTTTTCCTAACCAGACACTTTGTGCTTTGTCTGTGCCGTTTCTTTAAAGCCGCGGCTTTCCAGTCGCTCCCAGCGCAACGGCGCCTCGGAAAAGCCTACAACTCCATGCTTGATCACTCGCCGTCTTTGTAGATAGAAGACAGATAAAGACATTCATCTTGATCAAGCACATAAATGGTTTACAGTACACATGCATGCACCCACAAATTCCCCACACAAAGGCGAGGAGCAAAGCCGATTTTTGCGGCTGGATGAGAATGAATTGTCTTTCATGACCTGTGAACACTCAGCGTACATCATAGCTTGAAGAATACATTCAATTTAACATATTTAGATGTGATTTCCTCCTGGTAAAAATGGAAAAATTCGAGAAAAAAAAAACACAGTGATTAAATTTCCAGGAGAATTTATGTTGGTAAATTTGCCCTAGTTTTAATGTCCTTTGAACATTTGAAAAACAACAACCAGTTATCAGCACAAAAGACGGATCCAGCGCGCACACGCACACACACACACACAAGCACACACACACACACACACACACAGAAGTGACTGAGGAAAGTGATGAAAATTCAATGTCTACGTAATGCTCCATGGTGGTTATTAATTCCCCTTAGCCAGACTCATATTTTTCTAGAAAATTAATTCTGCTGACTGATTTGCTTTTGTAATAACCTAATAGTATGCCACTACCATGCTCACTCGCCCGGAACTGATAGGGAGGAGAAAATATCGATTGAGAGGCCCTCACCATGTAGCCGCAGATTTAATAGAGAGATTTTGAATTGGTTCTCGGTTTTCTTTTTCAGTCATGCAAACTTCGCCATAATTAGAATTGCGAAAGCAGAATTCCTTTGAGTTAACGAACAAATAGCGTCAGATTGAAAGTTCAAACAGAGAAACACACGGAGGACGGAGAGACGCCGGCCAGCCCCAGTGACTGCAGCTGGGTCGGGGGAGGGGGGAGGGGGGGCAGCTCCACGTCACGCGTCGAAACGGGGGGGGCTTCGTAGTCGGAACGCTGATGCTCCTGGGAGGACGTGAACTGCAGAGGAGTGCGATGGAACAGCGTTGGCCTTTCCAGGTGAGATATGTTCATGACATTTCTAACGCCCGGCTCTCTGCGCCCGCTCGGAGTGTGATGTCCATATGTTCTCAGCAGACCTGGCGTTGCACTATATTTTACTCAGTTTGTGAGACGGCGAGGACATTTTGAAAACAAGCACTTTCTGGTTTGTCATTCACACACGCCCACACACTCTGTTTGCTCCCGTCTCAACTGCGGCTGACAACATTGAATCTATTGTCTGTCCTCCGAATAAACTAAAGCCTTGCGCATTAAAGAAAATCTCAGCAAGGTTTATTTTTTTATTTACCGACATTTGTCGGTTGGATTTTCTTCTCTTTTTTTCAAGATATTGTGTGTTATATGTCTCTGTCACAGTTCCTCTACTTTATTTTATTTATTTCTTCCCTGTCTGGGCCACAAGCAGGAGAGAGTTGAAGGACGGAGAAAAGAATCAGGCAGTAAAGCAGAGACGTACAGAGAAACAAGCACAGATTTCTTCTCAAAAAGCGTGTGTGTGTATCGCCTGTGATGCTGCCTTGTTGCGTGTCATATCCTATGCAAAGAAAGTCAACACTGTGAGCCAGCATTGTTTTGTGAACCTTTTCGTAGCCTGACAACAACAGATATAGCCCTTATGAGCTGTAAAGACACACAATAAAAAATATGCCATGCTGGTTCGCAAAGCGTTGCTCGAAAATCTATATATGCATTTGGAAGGGGGTCAGCGAGGAGGTAGCGAGTGCAACAGATGGGTGAGCAAGAGGAAATGGATAAAACATATATAATCGTGGCCCCTCTGAGGCTGCGCTGGTAAGTATGAACAACCGACTGTGTGTGATCACAGACAACGGAGACATTCAGTTGCGACTCTAAGAGTGTGACCGGCAACGTCACGCTGAAAGATCCTGAGTGTGAAACTTTGTTTTGTGTATTATTGGCACTTCAAATTAATCCTTCTCCCGTTGAACGGTTTGAGGGTCAAACACTTTCACAATGCAGCAAACAAGAAGCGTGTTCAGAAGTGAGTGTAAGGAGATGACAACTTCAAGGCACGGAAAGCGTCAAAACTATTTCAATGGTCAGATCCCACAAAGCAAAGTTTGCTTTAAATTTCGCTTCTTGTCATCAGTGACAAGTTTGGTTAACTATGGATGTTTGAAAGCCCACGTTTGCGCAGCGGGTTGACTGAGTTCAGCAGTACGACAGTTCAGTAATTTTGTTCCCATAAGTATTTTTTGCTCTTAAAACACGGTTTTTCCCAACCTGTACTCAGAAAAAAAAAGTATTTGGATTTTTCCTTTTGTGCGAGTCCTCCTTTCACCTTTCAAAAGGAACGCCCCCCTCTCCCCCCCACCAACACCTCGTGAGGCACTGGTACCCATGCTTAACAGAGAGACAGAAGACGAAGCTCCTTTTGATACTGCGCCGCACAGAATGCCTGATGGACGTGTGCACACCTTCAATTGTCTTTATTACACTCCAGCACTCCAGCTGCCTAACATGTTTTTACCCTTCACGGATCTCAGACTCCGACCAGAAGAGCTTTTTAAGTGCCTCCCCTTTCAAGAGTAATGCCCACAGTGTGTTTACACCTAAAACATTCCTCTCCCCCCTACAATAAAGAATAGTTTCCCAATGCACATCATCTAAGAGCCTCACAAGGATGCAGCAGCTCAAAGTTTCACACTTCAGGTAAAGGAGGAGGCCTGTTCCGGTGGTGTGTGGGACTTTAAATAGACACTAAACAAATGCAAAATGCTTATCAGTCACATTTGTTTAGGAGATTCTTTTGTAGTGTCAGAGATGCCTCGAGTTTTAGATTCACACACATGAACGTGATCAACAGAAATAACTTTGGTACCACGAGCTTTGGGAGCCGTGCGGGTGATGCCTCTTTTTTTTAGGGCTTCAGCAGTTAGTGAGTATCTTGAGGGTAGATTTACAACTCTTCCCTTTGATTTAGTGCTTGAGTTATTTCTAAATGCTGACATTATCAGGGCTACACAGAGAACATGTTTACTCCCAAAACTCCGGTCGCCCCCTCAGCTCAAATATTCAGACTGAGTCGCAAACTCGTTCCTTTGAATTGAAGTAATTGGTCGGTGTTTGAATTGAGATTTCACAGGCAGCAACACGCTGAGGCTTAGATCAGCACTGTATGTGCTTGCAAATGTGCAGTGTGCATGCCTGTACGTACATGTGCCGGGCTTCATTAGTATTCCACCAGTGGAATCATATGAAAGTGTCGTCTTCTCCTTTTCAAGTCACCCCACCCACTCGTCTCTGCTCTCATCCTTTTCTATGCAAAGGTCCTGAGTGTGCCCTGTGGGCAGCTATTAATGAGGAACTTTGAGGGTGAGGCTTATTAAACCTTAATGACGTACAGGCACCTGTCTGGATGTCACTACATGTTGGGCTCAGCCAATCATCAGCACAGAGAATCCCTAAACTGCAGGACGGAGGGGGAAAAAAGAGAAGACCCTCGCCTGAGTCGATCCCTTTGGGACTGTCCATCTGAGCTTCGGGGTCAAAGTGACAGTTTCTGAGCTACAAGGAGGACGGAGGCGACAAGTCAGTTTACTTTGTAAGATTTCAGCGACTCTCCTTTGCAAGAATTATCACGTAACTCCATCGACCTTGAGAAGAATACTGACTGTTTTTGATCAGTCAAAGAAGAGACGCCATGTTAAGCTGAATCGACGGCAGAAAAAGAAGAGAGGGCAGAAGAAAACCACATATTCCTGAGATAAACCAAGTTGACCAGGTGTCACTCGTGTTTCAAACTCAGTGCTGGTGACTATGTACACATTAAGCCTTCCCCTGAAGACAACAGTTAACACAGACATGAGCGACAAAAGGGTTTTTTTTCTCAAAACTTGCCAGAATCTGTCGATCCAGTTTAACACCTCCTGTGACAGACTCAACAGAATCTTGCCTCAATAAACTTCAACGAGAACATCAAGCGTCTTCTTGGTTCCTTCTCTCCTCTTGTGCCTGACCGCTGTCAAATGTTGAGACTTCGACCTATTAGTGATGATGAATGATCACAAAGCCCTCTATCTCTGTCTCACCTGAGGCGTGCGGCTCAACGCGAGAGAGAAACACAAAAACGGACATTTATCCGATGATCACTTGATGAAAACAAGACCTATACCAGTAGGAATATTCCTCTTTTACTCCCAAAATATCACTCTGTATACACCTCGAACTCATGATGCCGCCCCTCCATTTGGCTACCGAAGACCTTTTCGGATTTCCCTTCAGGTCGGGATGTCGCGGCTCACACACAGGTTGAGTACAAGCACTTTGACTCAGTGTGAAGGGAGCTCACAGCTTGGGTCATGTCAATACAACTCCTTAAGTAGCAGCTAAATACGTTTTTGCGGCGCGCTCCTGCAGCAGCAGGTCCAGCAGCCTTCAGTCTCGCCACATAAATACACACTCCTAGAATGTTTCACTTCCTTCGCAAGCTCTAAATAGTTTAAGATCAGGTGTTCGCAGACATATAATAGATTAATGGTTCTGCACAGTCAACAGAGCAGAAAATATTGGACTTTAGTGTTTTTGTAAATTGCACTGACAGACGGGAAAGTCTGAGAACTTGGGCGTCGAATGAAAAAGCGCATTACTGAGCTTGGTGTTACCAACAACAAAAACAACAACAAGTGGCAAACAACTCGCAGCCAGCCAGACCATCCAAACACGTGCTGATCGCAGATATACACTGGCAACCTCCTCAATAACAGAGATACTTACATAGAAAGCCTTTGAAGTTTATGGAGTCACTGATGTGAGATTCCCACACAGTCCCATTAAAAATAACAGCCTGAAAAACCTTTTCTGTCAGAGTGGCATAAATCCTTCAACACTTTAAATTTATGAGCAGCCTGATTCATTATTTGTCTTGAAGGACAACCTTGTATGACAAACTCAAATGGCCACAACAAGTAATATCCTGGAAAAAATGCTAAATCTAACATCTGGCCGTGCACTCTGATCTGAATTATCAGTGTGTTGGATGACCTCCACAGAGATAAATGGTCCCTTATTTTTCAAAATAGCCAATACCACGACGCGAGTGGTCTGTGTTACTTAAAATACACCTTCAGCTACAAATTATAGGTGCAAGTTGTGTGTTATCAAATGCACTTTAACGTCAATTGATTTTTTTTCCCACTTTATGTGAGAAAGTTTGCTATTAAATAGCCTCAGGGTTCAAAGCTCTTTTTTTATTTTGATTTTGCTGAAGCTCACCTGTAAGTCAAACCAGTGCTATTGGATTTCATTCAGAGTTTTGATCAAAAATAATATTTCAATGCAAAAAAAAAAAAAAACACCCCCTCCCTCCTCCCACCCACCACCACCATCACCACCACTAAATGAGAGCGCCCCTTTATCTGGCTCAGCGGAGGACTAAAAACTCAGCTTCAAATGCCAGATGGCCAAGAGGATTGTTCCTGTCAAGGGTCCGCACGTAAGGGAGATTCATAGCAGGTCTCCGCACCCCAGCAGGGGCCGAGGAGACCCCGCCATGACTCCGTGCATGCCCAGGGGGTAGATGAACCAGAATAAAGGCTGTTGTATTTCCTCCAGAGGTTGTTTCTCAGGTGGCGGGGGTACTTTCGAGAGCCTGAGGATGTTCAGGCTTACCCCAGCCAATCCTGGGTATAACTGTCAGATTAGCGCCCAGAAAGCAGCGGAGCCGAGTAGACCTGGGGACTGGATTGTAAACTCACAGGGGTGCTTCTGAAAGATCAGTGGAGGCTTTGGAGAATTTCAGAAAGCAATCCGTCCTTCCAAAGCCTCGGTACACAAGTGTACCTGTGTAGACAGAGATGTCGTTGGTAATGTTCTGGAAACCTGAATATTCACAACATGAGGATTTGGGACAGTTATTGGTTTAAAAAGCGTGGGTTACATCAAGGTTAAAATGAATTTTTCAGTTCAGGACTTGAAGAAGAGTTACAGAAAAAGTCAAGGTACATGAGAAGTACTTTAGGACACAGTGTATTTGAAAGAAAGGCCTGCGAGTCAATGCAGTATTGTAGGAATGTCTTTAATACACAATGTGCCCGCATGTTTCAACACACGTGTGCTCCCGCATGTTACGGATGCATTTTTGCAAGCGTGGAGTTGGAGCAGTGTCAGACGGATGGAACAGCATCTAAGAGGGTCCATAGTGTCCATTTAAAGTAAGTTATGTTGAATGATTCATAAACGGTTTAATAGGAAATAACCCTTTCAGTCCCTCAGGCCACTACTTGAACTATCCTGAATATGCAATTCCTTAATCCAAAAATGAATGCGTTTTTACTAAACGCACAAGTCTAATCAGCAATTATGTATTTTCACCCTTGTGAGAGTGTTTGAAAAAGTCTTTTGTCCTCTCAGCTGCAGTGAATAAACAGTTTTTTTTAAAGAATAATTTAATTGACTCATTTTTATTCACCTTTTCAAGAGAACAGATTAAAAATGTGGGTTTTTTTGAATGGCAAAAATGACAATAACCCTCCTGTTGTAGCATTACTCTGAAAGTTGGTGACCGTTGATCACAGCCTGTTTAATTTGCATTAAATGAAAGGAAAACCCCACAAATCACACTGAGCAGTGAAAGTCACCTAAATTCTGAATAATCAGTATTTTCATAACAGTGGATAATTGTCATCAAGGGCTGCGTCAATGATAACAATGACATTTGTTGATTCGTGATAGAAGTGTTTACTTTGAAAAGTAAGCTATAGCAAATCTCTGCAACTGATATAACTGTGAAATCTGTTTCTGCAATCCGCAAAAAATTACTCATTTCTGTCTATTTATACTTTGCAGGTCTTGTAGGTTTAAAAAAAAGGCTATTTACTATTTGTCACACTTACTTATTGCATGCTAAAAGTTTTTTGTCCATGGCTACCATGCCTCTGTTTGTCTTGCCTGCATGTCAGTCACAAAAGATACAAAAAATGAAGTGGTTATTAATCTCTTTGACCTCCAATCCTGCTGTTATGGCAGGTCAGATGGGCTGAGGTTGTCGCAATGGGACCAAACTAACCCTGCTGCTGTGGTGAGGGCAAGCAAGATCGATACGTGTGAGCAAGTGATACATTTCCAGCAATATTCATGTGTGTGGGCTGTAACAATGTGCAGCAGCAGCAGCATCATGTTACAGAGTGGAGGGAAGGAAGACCCGGGCTTTGTATTTAGCATCTGGTCTCATGACAACCTCAGGGGGCATTTTGACAGGGGCACTGACAATGATACATCTGTGACCTTTTTCGCTTCTCCAATAAAAATGAACAAGTGCTGCATCTCACACACACACACAGACACACACAGACACAGACACAGACACAGACACAGACACACACACACACACACACACACACACACACACACACACACA
>JAUESF010000070.1:13054823-13068115 GCA_032274765.1 Malacoctenus tetranemus | reverse complement strand
TGTGTGTGTGTGTGTGTGTGTGTGTGTGTGTGTGTGTGTGTGTGTGTGTGTGTGTGTGTGTGTGTGTGTGTGACAAAGAACAGTTCAGACGCAGCCTGTGAAGGAAACTGCAAACAGTGAAACGGGTGCAGAAAGACTTCTTTAAGGAGGAGAGTGAGAGCCAATGAGGCCACGCTGTTGTCTAATGCAAAACCATTGCTCTTTTATCTGGGTCTCAATTATTCAACAAGAAAGCGGCCTCCCCCTCTGAGAAGAGAGTAGATATTGGACTCTACATTACCTGTCGACAAGGGAATTGTGGGACCGCAGTACATTCCACCTGAGAGGCTGTTCTGGGACCAGGCACCGGCTGTGCCCCTAATGACATCATCCATTTCTTGGGGCCTCCTGGAACACGATTATGGTGATTTACAATTTATTCACATCTGTTGTTGTGTTGAATTCTTTTGTACTCTGTTCAGCTGTTCAGGGCTCCGTGATCTACTTCTCTGGTCCAATAGAACTGCAAATAACCTGCAGTGGTTCAGTAAAGACCACATTAAAATGTGCACGGCGCAGCTGAACATTCGTCTCATCACGGAGTCACCTGTGTTGACCCCCCCATCTGTACTGTACACATACAGTATGTACCCGGTTTTGGACAGATAGCAATTTTACTTTATTGGAGCTCACACAGCATCTGTCACTGTGAATGAGCTACTACAGTGCAGCAGTTATTGTGAACTAAAAAATTCAATTAGATATATTGAGTCAGACAGATGTCACGTGCCTCGTCCTCCCATGAATCAACATCCCGTGCTCTGCAATATGATGAAAGAGGATAATCCTGCGACTGAGTGTAAAATAATTATGGTGGCAATAAATGTCAGGGGCATAGGCAAAACAATAACTAATGCTCGACTCATCCTCTGTGGGTTACTGTAAGCGCGCGGTGCGAATGTGCTGATTATAGCAACAAAAAGCATAACAAGAATTCTCCACATGTGCAGGTTTTCTTAGCACAAACTGTGCTGTGAAGCCGCCAGTCGAATCCTGGTCCAGACAGCGAATCAGGGTCGAGATTATCTGAGAGACATTTACAAGTGGACTGTTTGCTCTGCTCCGAGATTGTGGATAACTTGGTAAACCTGCTGCTGTCCGTCCTCAGTTTGTTTTCTCCTCGCAAAGAAAAAAACGAATCAGAAACAATCATAGTCTGGAAAAGCTCTGAAAGGACAAGTCTCTGCAGAGTTGATTCGAGGCCTGGGCGAATACAGATGGTTATGAAACATTGTGGCTCCAGCTGGAAACACGACATCGTATTTGACTTATTTTTGCTTCATTATTCATAATATCACCATTAATGATGATCATATTTAGTTTCTCCCATGAACAATGACAGTTAACAAGGAACCAAAACCTTCTCAGGGTCAGTGGTGCATCACTCGAAAAAAGACTTTCCAATAACGAGCCGAGATGCGGTGTTGATGATCTAAACTGTGCAGGAAATTGATTACTTGCATTGCTATAAAAAGTAATGCTTCAAGCTGCTAATTAGTCCAGAGATGCCCAGTACCAACAATACGACCATATAAACAGGACCAGTTTCTTTATTGTATTTCCAAACTTGAGTCTCAAGACTGAAACTGACTGGATTAAGACCGTATCGTTCTTTTTTTTAAAGGAAGCTATTTTATTCCACATATTGTAAGGTAGACCAGACATCTGTAAACATTTAGTGACATTTAGACAGTGTTTGAGAAAGTGTTTGCCGAGATGTATGACATATTATAACACCAGGATTCAAATGTCACCTGCAGATGACTGAGGTTGTAAAGCGAATTGTCCTTTTCTGCTCCCAACTTAGTGTCCTTAAGCTGTACACTGAACAGCGAAGTTGCTTCCTAAGGCGTGCAGACAGCTTTCATGGCAGCCCTGCTGTCAATGGCGTGGACAGATGAATGGGTTGGAAATGGTAAAGCACTTTCGTACCGGCAGGAACAGGATAGCCTCGAGTACAGTCCATTTGCCAGACCTACAATTGTTTTTGCTTGCAGGCAAATTTAACTGAACTGAATGTTATCATGACCTGAGACATTTAGGTTCAGCTTCCACTGTCTTTATTCAGATGTTACCAACGCCGGAAACACTTTCTCTCAAATTCGGTGGTGCCTTCGCCTGCCGTTGACGTAGCCACGCACTCAGACGTGTCGCTGCGCACAAACAAGGAACAGCTCACTGCTGATAACAGATTGTTAGACTCTAACCGAAGGCAGATGGCCAATTTCCTAAGACTCCTCTCCAGTAGGTCATTTGTAATAAACTGGATGGCACAACACATTACATGAGGTCTGGCTGCAGAGGGGATTATTTATATCATGTTGTTGCCAGCTGTTAAATTCACCTTGGGTGACCTTTGCTGTACAACTGACACACCTCATGAACATGCTTAATAAATGAAACATGCCTATATTCTCTTGCCCAACACACTCACACACACACAGCACTTAAGTCGGGGAATATGCACACACACACATATCATACTGGCTGCCAGCGTAATCTAGTCCATCTCCACTATCTGTAATATATTGCGCTGGTGTGAATGATGAGCACAAGGAGAGCCCCGACTACGACTGGTGCAGAACCAATTTAAATTTCCAGATTGCCAGGAAGGCCGGCGTGAAGGGAGGTTGGGATTGCGAGGTTATAAGCTAAAGGGAGGTTTATCAATGAACACAAAACTCATTTGAGGATGATCCTCATTCTGCAGGCTTCAGTCCCCTCCATTGCACCCCCTCCCACCCACACACACACACACAGACACCTGAAACTGATTGGTTCAGCAGGCATGATGACCATGCATTTAATGACTACACAAAGCCATTGTTGACAATAAGCAGGGTGGAAGAAGGAAAGGTAAAGAGAGGGAGGGAGGGCTCGCTTCTTTCACCTGAAACACACTGCGAGCACACAAGATGTGACACACGCCTGTGACGGCAGCGACACCCGACACACATAACGTACTCTTAGAAGCGTAGTGGAGACATTGCACTGAAAAACAACCATTACAATAGCATTTACGAGAACATGCATGGATGTTTTATCAAGAAATGGGAGGAATTAAACCACTTTGTCTTAAACAACACAGTACTAAAAGAAATAGGAAGATCCTCTCTCATTTCTGCAGAGAAGATTCCAGGGCAGAGAGGAAATAGTGGTTTAGATATAAAAACAAGGCTTTGAAGCCAGGCTGAACTAGATCGACTCCTCTTGTCATCAAGTGTTGCTTTGCCACAATTTCGTCATTACTCAACGCAAAATATAATCATCCAACTCAACAAACACACCAGGATTCATCACACTGACTAAATTACTTCCTAGTTTCCCTTATAAGTGTGTCAGATTGTATCCAATGAAAGCCTCATGCATAAATGTATCCTATATGTCGGCGTGCACATCCGTGTGTGTGCGTGTGTGTGTATTTGAGACATGAGTGCTTGTGCGTTTCCGTACATGTGTCCCAGCGAAGCGAGTTTGTGCGAGCAGCCCGGCTGCACACATCAAAGAGCAGCAGTGGTGAGGCTCAGCGGGGAAGGGACTCAGGCCCCCAAAGAGACCACGGGAGGAAATAAAACACCCTGCCATTTCCCGTCGCCAGCCGGCTTGACAAGAGGCTGCACTTGCCATCCTCTGCCGCTCCCTCTTGCTCTCTTCTCACAGCGAACGGCCCAAATTGAAGACAGATTATCTTTGAAACTCGCGTTGCAGCTGGACCCAGTTATGAACGGTCAAACTTCCCATCATGGGAATTACAATATATGTTGAAGTTACATCTGACTATACAGTATGTTAATACAGGTGAGGCTGCAAACTAAATAGAGTGAAGAACAAATTCTGATTTCAAAGTTGCAAGTCCGGAGTTCAAATTTGTTTCCAACTGGCCTTGGTGAAAACACAGGAGCTAAGAAGTAAGTGTACAAACATTAGGATGCTCTTTGTACCTCTTAGCTCAGAAACTGAGTCACGCTCTGCCCTTTAACATGGAGAGGGAAAATGATTTCCCTCAGGGTCACCAAGATGTTTCTCCTTCACTTTTGGAGCGCTGCCATTGTGTTCATCCTCCCACAAAGACTGCCAAGTTCAAGTGACATACAAAAACCGATCCATCCATCTTCAATACCGCTTTTCCAAATGAGGGTCGCGGGGTGCTGGAGCAGATCCCAGCTTACATCGGGGGCAACGGGCAGAAAGGAGCCACATCGCTCCTTCAAACAAATGGCCAGTCATCCATTAAACCTCATACGCGCGTTTTGGGACTGTGAAAGGTGCACTTGGAGATCAAACTCCACCAAAAGAAAAAGTCCCACCTGGATATGAACCCAGGACCTTCTCACTGGGGGCTGAGACCACTATCTACAACACCAGTGTGCACACGCAAGCGACTCATCATGCTTGTATGGAAGTAATTATTCAACTAGTTCCTATTGAACCAACTTTCATGAATGGAGACATGGAAGGAGGCAATCGTGCCGCGTTCAGTGGTTCATGATTACTGTTATAGCCGGTGTCCCACTGTCTCCTCCGAGGTATATTTGCAATATTGGAGGTTTTTTTTGTTCTGGCCTATCGAAATCTATAATGTACTGCTCCTATGGTATACATTTACAGATGGTGACGCCTGTGTGTGTTTTTTGCAATAGCTCACGGCAAAAAAACAGCAGCTCTTCTCTATCTTGGCGCCTCCAGGTTTTTGCGCATGTTCATATATTCAGCTGTAATTATGCTTATGTATGTGCCCACCGAGAAATGGTGGGTTGACTGATAGGCAGTTAATTATACTGGTGACGGAGGGCAAGAGGGAAGGATTTCTTGATTTTTTTCTTCTCCGAACAGAAGTGTTGCGTTTGCCAAAGGCGAGACTGATCAACATGTATAGTATCACTGGAGAAGCGAGGTCGGAGGCCATCTTTGAGGAACCTGGCTTTTTCGATTTCCTGCGCATATTCGCGATTCGGCCGACACGCTCGCAGAGTGACACCCATTGAGCGAGCAGATGAGAGCGGAATGTCCTCAAGGAGACTTTGACAGGACATGTTGTTGCTGCTTGGTTCCAACCAGTGCCAGGATTTTGCTCTTTAACCGGCGCGCCAGCGGCAGATCTGATAGACATGTGGTGTTCTGGAGACGAGAGGTCAGTGGCCGTCAACACGGAGCGCTTTCTCTCACCCTGGAGCCGTTGGGCTCTCTAATAGATGCTGAATTTAAAGCAACAGGCTGCTGGACACTTGTCAAACTGACTGGCGCTTTAATTCTGTCCAGAAGAATAGCTTCATCTCCTGAACGGACAGGATCGGGTCTTTCTGCTCGTTGACGTCTGGAGAATGAACAGAAGTGAATATTTTTTTACTGTATGTCTTGTTTGGCAGCACAGAGAATTTCTATTTTGTCAATGTGTGACTTCAAAGCATGATCAAACCAATTACTACGCTGCTGCATTTCATTTGATGTGAAAATCTAATTGAATGCTCTCATCAAAACGGCTGGCCAGCCTGACTGGCACGCTATTAACACAACCTCTTGCCCTCAATATTTCTCGACATGCGATTGTTAGATTTTTGAGCCGGTCATTGAAATGCACTGGCATGGCTCTCCAGGAGGTATTTCATTTGCGGAGGTAAATCATTTTTCGTTGCTTTAATGTCTGAGGAACTGACTGAGTGGTGCCTTTGATCACTGCCACTGTGAACACGGCGAAATAGCTGCTGTAAATGAGCTGGAATGAACTCCTGAAACACCAACTTTTACCCACTAAAAATACCCGGCGCGATGTTGACAATGGCCGTCGTTATTACAAATGACCTGGGAAATCTTTCAGTTCGCTGCACAACTCAAAATGAAAGAAGCGCTTTCAGACTTTTATTACCGACCATCTCGGCCATTTAAATTGCTTCTGTAACAATCAGAGAGAAACGATAAAAATCTGCAGCATTTCTAAATTTATCTTATATCAATCACATCGTAATTGTCTCGTGTCTTTCATGCAGATGAATCTTAAGGTGCTTGACATACACATTAAACCACTGAATGTGACACTCATCCTGACACGTACACGTATAAGCACACACACATACACACACACACACACACACAGAATGGCCATTTTAACCCGTTATAATCTTGCTGAGACATTCGCTGCGCTGAACAAATTACTGAACTGAATTCATTCTGTTGATCATCAGATAAAACAACAATCTTTAAAAGAAAAAGAATTTTGTTGCTCTTTGTCTCAATGAAATGTAAACACTATTGAATGGAAATTAACAAAATCTAAGTAGGCGAACTGGGTTCAATCAGGCCAAGTGTGAGAATTTTTTCAGAAATTCACATTTTCTCTTCATTTGCTCCATTAAAAAAGCAGGTTGTTAAAGTGCTCACTTTAAATTTGGAGAAATGTTAAGGAGTAAATAAAATCATTGAAATTTCAGAAGTTGGGGATGAAAAAAATAATGGCAAAATGGAATACAAGAAGGTAGAATAGAGTAAAATAAGATTACACTCTTGATATAAACTTAAATAAAAGATAATGAAAGGTGAGCGTGAAAAAGGGGGACATAAGTAAACCTCGTCTCCATTCGGGGGGGGGGGGGTCGCATTTATCTATTTTTGTCTTCTCCCATTTTCTGGTTTCCGCTCACAAAAGATGGCAACAGGCAAATTATGAGGCTGGAGAGAAACTATCTCTGTCAAGCAGGTACAATTAGTATTGATAACATATGGGCCATCTACCTGCAACAATGGAGCTGCCATTACACATAATGTTCTCTGCCTGTCTTTGGCCTGGCAGAGACAAGCAGGAGGGAGTGGAGCAGTGTGATCTGGTGAATAACAGATAAAAGCCTGAGCAATCACGCCAGGCTCACAACATTAAAACCTTTTATAGATTTCTCCATGCTGCCATTTTCTGATGAGAGGGACATTTTCAATGGCTGGTGATTGCTACTGTCAGAAGATCACGGGTTGGCTGGTAGATGGAGAGTTGGAGGGCTGCTGCTTGATGGAGGGAAATGGGAACGAAAGACCCCAATTTTGATCATCACCTCATTTCTACTTGATATTCATTGTGTCTCCTTCACTTTGCGTCTCTTGTGTTTTTGTGTGTGTGTGAGTTGCGTGGGATAATCGGGGTGAGGCACTCAAACCTGTTAACACTCAAAGTGAGGGTCAAAACAATAAAGAATTCCAAAAAAGTCTGGACAGGGAATCAAACACCAACCCACAGGTTTTATTCTTTATCCATTATTTAGGGGGAGCCTGCAACTGGGGAAAGAATAAGAATTACATTCGCTCCTCAAGAACGGACTTTTACGATGTTGCAGAAATAACACCTGGCCATTAAACGCACTTTTAGCGACCGCTCTGCGATCACAAAGGACTGAACTACATGTGTGGAAAAAACACACCGACCGTGAATCAAAAGGCCAAACTATCTATCCAAACTATCTTTTGTCGTAAATTGCTGCAAGGCTTCGAGTCCAGATAATTCCATCTGCAGGCTTTTCAAATTTTAACTTTGATGCAACAAAAAGTCTTTTCAAAGATCTTCTTCTGTGACTTCTTTCAAAGATCTTCCTCATCAGTCACTTCTTAAAACCAGTTCTCGAGCCATTTCTGCTCCCAGATTGGTCCTCTGGACATTTATGCAGCAGCATAAATCAGCATTCCTCTCCGTTTTCTTCTTCAGCAATCCAGTTGTCAAAGATGGCGCCTTGCCTCGCTTGGAGAAGCAAGCGAACATAACAGCGTAGCTTCACGGATGGCTACCAGCTCCCTCTCTTCTCCTATCTCTGTTTGTTGTTTTCTTCACTGATTAAAGAGGGAGTGAGGCGTGAGCTGGACACAAAGATCAGCTCGCATTGGAAGTACTGAAAGTTATACGTAAAGAAGTCAAACTCGCTTAGTGAGACACAGGTTCAAGCCCTAAAAAAAGGTTAATGTCAGAAATAATCCAATTTAGAATTCAGAACTTTCTGAAAACGGGTCCCTGGAGCTGGGTTTTATTCTATACCTGTTGCATCCATCTGTTTCCGTGCGGTCAGCCTGACACTTTTCAGAAAATAACCAAAGTCCCACAAGTTATTCAGCACTCATGCTGCTGACTTCAAATTCAAAAAGATGACTGTCATCTGGACAACTGTACTTTTAAAGCTCAAATACTCCAGCTGTTTTCATGAAGGTATTCTGACAATTAGCACAAAAGCCCAATCTGTCTTTGTTGCCAACATGTGCAGCATAGAAACAAAACCAAGGAGTCCAGAGAAGTGCTGTCTGTTTACCTCTGTTCAGACAGGATGCTCCTCTTTGTGTTCTCTTTACACAGGAAAACAGCTCCGTCAATATGATTAGCCCACGATGTGGAAAATTAGGCACTTCGATCAACTAACCAATCAAGTTCGGTGGGTGTAAACACTCGCAGCTTGCCGGCAAAAAAGCGGAGAAAGTGTGACAGGGGCTACAGTTAAAAAGTAAACATAAAGTAAACACAATGTAACTGAGAAATGCAAGAAACCTGGTGGTTACACGAGCTCCAGCACAGAGAGTGAAAATCCATCCCTGGTTTGATGAACTTAACTAAAGACTGTCTTCAAGTCAAAGGACATTACATACATTTTAAAATCTGTTTATTCAGAGAGTTAACGCTGCTTTACTTTGGAGAGCAACACTATTGAGAGCAACACTAGGGGGTCAATCACGTAACACACAGCCCATCTTGCAAATTACACAGTCCAAAAAATGAAATAAAAGGTGAGAAATACACATAGCAGTTAGGTTCCAGAAGCATTTGAATCACACTGCAGCGTCTTATTTGTCACACAAAAGTGTCTAATTGACTGCAATTATCAGTGTAACAGCTCAGGCACTTAGCTGCTGGCACATCATCAGCAAGGAAAAAAAACAAGTCGCGCCCACTCTCACAGTACAAAGCAAACAGAATAAAACAGATTAAGACAAATGCAAAATAATAAGGAACAAATGCCGCCCATCCTTCTTACTGTCAACACCGAGGCCACGGCCATGTCTTTTGAATAGAGCCGAACAATAGTCGGGCATTAGATGGATCAAAGTACCAAATGACAAAGAACCCGCAAAACCTCAACATCACATCTGAGATGATTGTGGGAGGAGCTGAAGCCATAATCTCTCCTAATTCTGAAGAAAAACGAACAACAAACATTTCTTATATTTTTGTCTGATAAAGGTGAAACCTGTTTTACAATGAAGTGCCAAACAGCAGACAGAAGAGGGTTTCCATAAAGGGTTTTAAAACAGATTTTTGAAACGAAAAATGGACAATAAAACAACTCGTGAGCTTCTGATAGCTCAGATTTTACTAATTAATTGATTCATTAGAATACACCTGAGGTTTTGACCGGGCTGGCTGCTCAGGCCGTAGTAACAGGTGTCAATGAGTGTCTTTGGCCAGAGGTTCCATTCAGGCCGATGGAAGCCGCTAAACCGCAACCTCCATCGGCCCAGAGCTCCGGTGTGTCCGAATCGAGTATTTAGGGGTCAATATCCAAACCACATAAAGTCCAAACGTAATTAAAGTCCAAGCATGTTGTTAGTACCTCTTGTTGTTTGTGCGTCACAAACACAATACAGCCAACACGAGACTCACCAGGGCCGTGCAGAGACCTTTGGAGGGGCAGGTGCTCAAAGTTAAAAAAAAAAAAAAGGGCACATGGAGCACACGTTTGAAACGCAAAACAGAATTAGAATTTGACTGGTTGAATCGCAGCAACTCATAACTTTTTCACAACACACGCAATAAAAAAAAAAGAAAAGAAAGAATGACAGAAACAAAAGGGCACTTTGGGCATCAAGGGGCAAAGGGGCAGGTGCTCCAGCCCCCCTCGCACCCCCCGCTGCACGTGCCTGAGACTCACCCATTTGGCGCTTCCGTAAATCCCGGGATGTTTAGCACAGCGCATCTCTCCAAACGCAATGGAAAAAGTCGGAGGAACAATCAAATCGCAGATTTGAAAAAAAATGCATTGATGCTGGGATGGCACAAAACCCTTTGGGCTGATCATTGGAGTCAAGGAAACAGTTCGCGCGCTGCGTCCCTCCAACGAGCAGGTTAAGGAAGTGGAGGGTGTGGCTACAGGTACTCAAGAAAACTGTCATCACGTCAAATCAGAGGCGTGAATGAAGCCTTGAATATGATAGTGCGCCACTCAGTGGAGAGAGATAACAGCGCCACTTTCAATATTTACCATTTTCGGGCAAAGCTTCAACTGAGACCATATTTTGTTCAGCATGTGAGGACTTCCTGTTTCCTGTTTGTGTACAACACAATAAAAGATTGCAGAAGACCTGTAGGACTTTTAGGACTACACATGCAAATTTGGAAACTCATGCACCAAGTATGGGACACCAACTCCGCTTGTACTGAACTAAGAGGGCAGCATGACTTACAGGGTGGTTTTTTTTCGATGACAGCAAAGATGCACAAGTGATGCACGATCATCGTACGGGTGACAGGCCTCAACAACGCTGCACCAGGGCTCAACACATGATTGACAGGCTGTTATTCAGATTGTGTGGCTTGGACATCATGCTTGCAACACAAAGCACAAGACTGAGTGCATTTTGAGGAGAAACCGGCCATGGTGCACGCAGCAAAATGAGACGCTGCTGTTTGCCCATCGAACTACGGGTGCACCTAAAGCACTGAAGCCATGATGCAGCTGCATTGCTGAACACAAGGTTCCTCCATGATAATTCATCGGCTGTGCACCAGTGTAATGATGACTTTGTGTCTGTGAAGCCTGCTGTGAATAATCTTTTGCTGTAATTATGCATTTGATGGTGCAATTTGTTTATCTGCATATTGCTTTTTTGGAAAACTCACATATGCAGTGATTCAATCTAATGCAATCCAAGGCAAGAGGAAAGAAAGAAGGGAAGAAAAAAAAAAGGAACCAGAAGTTTAAAGAGATTTTTATTTTTCCACTTTTGAGTTAAAAGCGACTCAAAGATGTGATGACTCAACACTTGGGTGGGTTTCCAAGTGAACGTTTGCACCGTTGTTGCTCTGAACGACTTCAGACAAAAAAAAAATACTGACTCCATCTCAGCACAGTGTACAGGAGGTTTAATCAATTTCTTGAGGAAATATTTGACACGCAACATAAAAGAAAATACTAACATCACCTATGTCAGGTTTGCCATGTACACTCCAGTGGCTCTGACATTCCCTTTAAAGGCTTGGTTTGTGAGATCAAAGGTCCTGCTCTCAGCTCCACTTGGCATTCACAGTCACACTGTGTGAGCAGCTCAGACAGCTAAGACGCCACACTCCCCTACAAGAACCACACTTCTATCTTTAGTCCTGTCTCCATCTATTATCCCGGAAAAGTAAATTGCTCCATCCTGTTTGAGTCCACGGTGTATGCATGCTATCTGCATATTACCGCCCTGCATACTTCACCATTATTGCAGGCGAGACCTGAATCCTGATTACCTTGGATTGGGATTTTTTTTTTTTTTTTTTTTGGTGATGGAAAAACTCGTCTGGCTCTGACACTCCAGACAACAAGCAGAATAAGAAATACAGCTCAGCCTCTAATCAAGAACTCTGCAAGATTCATTTTAAAAACGTACTTTTCTTTGGGAGGTGAGTGAACTCGCACCTGAACTTTTTAGTTTGGATATTTCAAAAGCACAAAGGGGTCTCCTCCTCATAAACATTGATGACTTTCAAATAAAACATTGCTTATTTATTTTCCTTTGTATTTTTTATGGCCAGAATGAACTCTAGTATTTTGTTGGGGGGGGGTGGTTTTTGTGCAGTCAAATATTTCATGCGGACCCAATTGTTTTCCTTCACTTTCAGTGTCAAGAACTTTATACAAGCGCTTGTAAACCCAAATCAGCGTTTATTTTACTGTCGGACTAAGAAAGTCGGGAAGAGACATGCGCATTTTTTCCTAAAGCTCTTTGCCCGTTGTTTACATGGCTGAATGCGATTCAGTATTTCATAACAAATCCAGAACAGAGTTCTGCCTCCACATTGTGTGGCTAAACACTTCTTTGTGATTATCCCTTTAAGCCTCGGAACCACAGGTTACACAGGAAGTGGAGGCTCTAAAAGCTAAGCTATTCAGTTTAGGGGGAAAAATACATAAAAGACTTCCCCTTACCCCGACCCATCTATACTAGCGCTTATCCCCCCCCACCACCACCACCTTCTTCTATCCACTTTCTCTCTCTCCCCCTCTACAAAACCAACCATCTTCTCTTCACATTATGCCAAAACCACTGAGGCTGTAATTCCATATGATTTCCCGGGATGTTTAATCCTCCTCTTCCCAGGCGACATTCCGGAGCATCATCCCAAGAGTGCCATAAGGAAAGGGGGAAAAAAGAGGTTGTAATCCAGCGCAGGTTTGTGAAATCCTCTGATCTGACTCTTTGTAATCACCAGGGGAGTTCAGCTATCATTGTGACGTCGCGTCTCAACAGCTCCGCCATGCTGCTGCGACTTTCTTTGCTGGAGTGGAGTGGAGGGGGGGGTCGTTCTCAGTGCAGACGGGGGCCGGAGAAGCCCACGCCGTTCACCCCTGCACATCCGCAGGGGTGGTTCAGAGGTCAGAGGATCCCGCTGGCCAAGTTCCTCTCATCACACTCTTGGGAAAACTACAGAGAGCAGCAGGATGTAAATTAGTCCACAGTCGCACCACTGGGAATCAGGCTTTGATTATTCTTGCATCAGTATCGGCACTGTTTGTTTTCCATCCTGATTCCACCACAATCTGACGTCCTGCAAAACATTAACACTGCTGCTTCCTCCTTTTTGCGCTGTATTTGTTTAGTTTTAGTCATTTGTGAATGAGAATTTGTCAATAATGTAAATATCAAAAGAAAACAACAGCTCTCAGTGAAATGCCCTTCAGATGATTTCTGACACCTTTGCAAACGTCCCCCCAGTAAATACTCCGTCTGCAGCTATTTACAAATAAATAAATGGCATGTTCCGCTTGTTTGCTTTTTTTGTCTAAATGAAAGTTCACAACCTAGCAGAAGAGTAAATACAGCACCGTTACAGTTATGAAAGCCCTTTTTCATAATCCTCTCAGCTCACACTCGGGACTCTATTGGAGCAGTGTCTTGCAACATCTGGCTACAGCTTAACCTTCCCCTTCAGCACCCATGAGCCCAGGGGCACCCAGCGCTAGACGCACACACACACACACACACACACACACACACACACACACACACACACACACACACACACACACACACACACA
>JAUESF010000070.1:13038982-13054601 GCA_032274765.1 Malacoctenus tetranemus | reverse complement strand
CACACACACACACACACACACACACACACACACACACACACACACACACACACACACACACACACACACACACGCCTCCAGGGTGTGATGCACACTGACTACAAAGTGATTTTACACTGACTCTATGCGGTGCCATGTAGTGTGTGTGCCTGTACATCTGCTGATGGTACTCAGTGTGTGTAGTGATGCCAGTAGTCGCACACCAGGCCGTCACAGGCAGTGCTGTGTGCCTCCTGATAGTCCAGCAGCATCCCATGCTCGGCGCGCCTCCTGTTCATTGCAGTCCAGGAAGCAGAACACAGCCACACGCTGCACCGTTGCCCGCTGGCAGCCGCTCCTGAGGGATCGCGGCGCCAGGAGTTCAAGGGTGAAAAAAAAATATGGCGAACGCTTCAATTGAACATCCCTCGTCAACGTTTTCTTTTCAAGCCTTCGCGACCGTGACCACTTACAATTCGAGATTAAATTTTCATGTCGCATTTTTTCTCTTTCTCCTGTTTATTCTCAGCGCCTGTTTCAGGGTGTCGCGCCACGCAGACACAGACACTTTTTGTTGTCTGGCTGGTTGCGTTTCAGAGTTTCGAGCGGTACTTTTTCATCCAGGTTGTGCAGCCATCAAGTTTCCTCGACTGAGCATTCTCAGTGACAGGACTGCTGGAAAAGTCTTCCGCCAACAATTGAAAAAGGTCTCTCTCGAAAAATGCCTTAGGGAGCGGAAACAAAATCTTTTAGTCCTTTCACTGACCTTCTATGTGTTCACAGAAGCAGCAAGAATTGAGGACAATACCTCCAAAACGAGGGTTACGTTTCCACAAATTGTACCAGAATACATTTATATTCTACACAGGTCTTTTTTTTCTTTTTTTTTAATAAGGTTTTAAATAGTAATAATTCCAGTGTGGAGTTGAGAGAAGCAGGGGAGAAAGAAGAATGGTCTAATTGGGGCTCGGCCTCTGCTCCTTCTCATTGCTGGCACATCTATTTCATCCTGTGGTGCTTTTAAATAATCAATACACCCCCGTGGTCTGATGCATTTATACACCTTGAAGAGTAAATGACATAAAGGGCTTGTTGTGAGAGTTCGGACATGCGAGGAAGTCGAATAAGAGAAAACATTAGCGCGATTCGACTCAGACACAGAGACGACGGGTCGGATGCACGAAGGCTGACGGCAAATTAGAGGGGATCTCATGAGGGCACCGACGTCCAGAAACAAACGAGAAATCTGCTAATAGAAACCAAGAGGAATCCTAATCAGCGAGTGAGCCGCAGCGGGCCGCAGTGGCTCCGAGGAGGTGCGTGCGATTTTCAAAGCCATTGGGATTCTGACTGCACGCCGAAGCCGTAACCAGGTGGGCCGCCGCCTCAGGCTGCTGCTTACATATCTTGTGAAGTAATCATCAGATCTCAGCAGGATTCTTTGCTCCCTGCGACCCCTCACACATCATCACATACAATACAGGCAGCTGATTTTCACTCCACGCGAGAGCTGCGGTGTAACTGTTGAAGAAAAGGTATTTTCAGGTTGCCTTTTTTTTTTTTATTATTTGCACTGAGGGGATCTGTTTGGCTCTTTTACATACCGGGCTGTTCAATTTGAATCACGCCAAATAAAATGGGGAAAACAATGAAACCAACTCCAGCTGTTTGTGAATGGGAGATGAAAAGGAATACATTTTTTCACCTTAAAATCTGCTTCATGTGCACCGCAGGGCACAAATACTTGGTACCGAAGTACTTTTTCAAGTTGCAACAGCTGTTGTTGAAAAAAAGGAAAAAAAAGTGACTCTGTCAGTCTGTCTTCTTGGAGAAAACGATGTGAACGTGAAACAACTTGATAAAGAGGAGGGATTTTTAAGCCTTATCAATGTTTTGAAGCTATCAGGCATATCATAGCTCAGATATAATTTCACTGTCAATGAGGACAGAGAAATTGTGTTTTAGATCATTAAATGGCGCATTCGTAATTTCTTCCCCAAATATCAGAGCCTGCAGAGTTTTTGTTCCCCGGTCGGGAACTGTTTCGATACTTCATAGTGACTCGGGTAGAATAATGTGTCCCGCGCTGAGTAATGTCGAACCAAAACTACAAGCAAACACACTTCTGGGCCTGGTCATTTTTCATTGTGTGGCTTAAAAATGTTTCATCTGTTCCTGGACAACCTGATGGAGTTTAATCATCCCAAAGCGGGCACAGCAGGACAAAGCCAGCAGAGACAAATGTCTCAGTTTAGTATGATCACTGGCAGATCTGGAGCATTTTCTATTTGTATGAGCCTTATACAGCTTTATGTGCCTCCTCCTCTCTCCCCCCTCTCCCCTCTCTCTGCTCGGTATTGCATTATTTATTGTACCAACTGAAGATTTATATGTAGTAAACAGCGGATATTAGCCCTTGGCTTCAGAAGACCAGATGGTTGATCAATATCTCTCAAGCCACTGATGGTGAGTGAGGAGGGGACGTGTTGTTTGGAAACGACACAGCATCTGAGTAGAAAGTTGGAGCACATGTGCCCCCCTCCCCCTCCCCCCTCCCCTCCTCCTGCGACCCCCCCAACTCTCTTCCATCTTCCTCCTGTCGGCTGTCTCTGCCTCTCTCCTCTGTACCTTTCGGCTACAGGAGATAAACCTTGTCCCCCGATCAGACTGACCCCTGAAAGATCCCCTGAATCCAGTGAAGTTGCGACGCAGTCAAAGAAAAAGGACAAACCGAGTCTGGCAAAAAAAAAAAAAAAAAAAAAAAATGCTGAACAACAGCCTGCCAACTGGCTCCAGCAGGGTGGATGGATTGGTGGTGGTGGAGGGAGCGAGGTTGACTGTGGTTTGGGGATTCCCTTGCCTCTGTCAGGCTGCTGCAAAGCCATCCATCAAGTCTATTTTTATGGGACTAAGGAGCTAAACCACAAGCCTGGGGGGAGGATATTAAGGACCTGACAATGTGAGCCGCGGCAATTGATCTATTTAAAACAGCAGTGGCAAAGCGGTGGTGCGGTAGGAGATTTGTGGCGTTTTCATTTACTTCTGCGTTTTTCAGCTTTTGATGATTAGATCTGGATGGCCTGTGGGTAAACATTTGTCAGTAGATACCATTTGCTCTCTCTAAGGGCCAAAACGCATACGAATGTCTGTCTCTCTCGCAGCTGCCCAAACTGGCAACCCTGTTGGTCTGTATATCTCAGCTATTCCCTTATTATCAGGGCAAGGTTACTTCCCCAAAGGACATGAGATTTAAATACAATTGCAACCACACAGACGCGCAGTTTACTACCCCTTGTTTAGTTCAATGCTCTCTCCTGGATAATTGTTCCAGCGGTGCTCTGTCACTGCGCTCGCGTTGTTTTTTCACTTTTAATTAATGTTTAATTGTGGTTAACCTGCGTGGAGACAAGACAGGGAAGCTCGAAGGGTTTATCTTCTGCAGAAGCAGAACAGACAAGCAGATGTTTAAGAGATGTTCAAATGTAAAAGGGGTGTTAACTTGATTTATTTTCATTAAGATGAACTGTGTCTAGTATGACAGGACTCAGAGCAGTTCAAGTATCTGATGAGCATAAAGCATAAACATGCTGAAAGCACGTCGAAGACAGTTTTGGTGCTATATGTTGCATGCATGTTTGTGCACAAGGTGGCCCGATGATGCACAAGCATCCTACTCACATGTCGTCAACAGCAATGTGCTTTATAACTACATAAATAATGTTCCGTTAAAGCTTTTTGACCAAGAATGTAAAATCCAAACAAGGCACAGGAGCTGAAGGCCAATGTTGTTGAACGAATAAGAACATTCCAGATGTTTGTAATCCAAAGGTACAAGTAGTTCTACCAAAGTAAAAACTATTAGTTCAAGAGTTCGGCTGCTTGTTAAAGGAAAAGGAGAGAATAATGAAAACGTGAAATCACCAAAAGGGAGGCTTGACCTCTCAACAACCTATCACTGGGAAAAAAAGTATCACATGAACATGAAATAAAGCGACACGTTCTAATGGAAAAAGGGTGGTTTCCATTAAAGTCAATCCAGCCAATGTCAATTAAATCTGAGAGCACATAATTTTTGGGCTGATGGCTGGGAGCAAATTGCAATACCGCAGCGTGTGAAATATGCCAGCTTCTGGCACTGCAGGAGAACGAGTCCAGTACCCTTTACTGACAGGAAGTCACGGTCACCCTTTGACAATCTCACTTCAAGCTGCAGTCCAGCTAAACACATTATATTTATTTTTGTCATCCTTGATTATCTTCTCTAGTTTTATGATGGATGAAAATATCAACATGTCCCCCAACACCTGCAGTCATCTTCTACACCAGTTCCAACCTGTCGAGTTGATCAGACTGACAAACAATCACACATACAGACAATTTAAAGCCACTGACAGACCAGACAGGCGTGTTTTAGGGAGGAATCTGAATACCTGAGAAAGAACCTGTACCTTTGTAGAGACATACTCAGCAAATGATGACCATGGCACTCCAACTTGTCCTCTACGCGATGCTCCTGCAACACAACAATGAAACGAGGAGAACCTAAAGGAGAATTTGACCACAGGAACTCAGTTTCTCACCTTCTCACTGCTCTCTCTTCACCGCAACACTCCAGACTAGCAATCACATCACTGCTGCCACTTGTTCCGGCCTGTGGCCAATCTCATCACTCCCTCTTTGCATCCACCAGAATAAGAAATCCTTCACTCTTTTTTTCCCCCCCCAAGGGCACTAAATAAACTGCTTCAATACTTTTTCTCCCCAGGTCAGCTATAGCCACAGTCCGCTGTCTCCACAGTGCAAACCAGTATGAGAGGTCAGGAAGGTTGGTCAAGTGATCAGCAGCCCAAAGTTATTGATTATTTCAACATTTGTCCTGATTTGGATGCAGGACAGAAAGTAAGAGTTAAACTTGAAAATTCTGACTTTCTGCATGCCAAATGCTCTGTCTGTATGTGTGTGTGCGTGTGTGCGTGCGTGCGTCTATTCAACTGTACAGCTCACTGTCAGCAAAATTCAATTTTTTGTAACATTTATTGCTAAAAAAAAACCCAACATCTACAGCACAATCAACTAGACAGTAAGGAGACATGAGTGGTGGTTAGTGAGTAAGTCTGTTATAAATGACCCATCGTGCATGTACACTTTGTTATGTTCTTAAGAGAAATGTTTTAGGCATATTTTCCCCCTTGTACTTTTGTGCTTTTTCTTTCTAATCCAGTTCAAATAGGAACAGACTTGCTTTCACCAAAAAAAGCTGTCCAAATCTGTTATGTCCTACTTACTGTGATACAACAGAGCGACACAATCCCCTGTGACCTTGTCGCAATACAAAAAGAAGCAGCGAGAATGTAGCTCTCTGAAACCGTCCTCCCGAGGACAGACGCAGACGTATGTTACAGATTCTTATGGAGAAATGAATTCGAAACTCTCCATCAGCAGAGAGGAAGAAATGTGGACCGGGTAATTGTTTCATAAGTTCGTTTCACCGCGTTTTCAACACGAGTCACATTCTTTGAAACCTTTTGTAGGAAAAAAGCCGAAGCACTTGGAGAATTCGAACCGAGGCAACGTGATGCCAGGTTGGTTTATTGTTTTGCAAGATTCCTATAAAGATGAACTTTTTTTTTTTTTGTGGCGTTCACTTAGAAGATGGCAAAAAAAATTAAAGATTCATTTCAGCATTGATGTAAAACAAAACATAAACCTGCCGGCAGGATTAGGAATGGATTTCTGAATGCTAACAGGCAGGGATGAGGAGAAAACTTCATCGCAAGCTGTTGCCATATATTTAGATTCTCATGTATAAGTACCTTCAAAGGAGTGCGGTTTATTAATAATGAGCCCTGAATCCTGAACATGGTACCTGGTGTTTCATCATTTGGGGTTTTTTTCAGTTCTTCAAAGGTAATGTAACATTTTATCCAAGGCTGCCGAGCAGCGACTCTATTAACGGCCTTCTTCAAATTAAAACGAGTAGAAATCATTTTCACAGGGTGAACGGACGGTGAGCCGCGCTCGACAAAACTATCTTACAGGTGTTAAAAGATTCAGAAACACCGACACTGGAATCCGTCTCAGACACAGATGTGGCCTGATGTCAGGGAGGAGGAGTTATTAGCATGCTACGCTTTTCAGCTCACGACTCCAAATCTTGCGCTCCGTTTCTGTTTAAAGAAACAGCTTTTGGCGACACGTTCGTCGGAGAAAGGATTGAACCAAGTTCCTTTCAGTGATGTGTTCAAGAGACGTGAGAAATATGAGGCCTAAAACAAACACACAGCAGCCCCTCGTCTTGTAATGCCAACAGTTTCTGATTCATGAATAGTTTATTTTATAAAATATTCATCCTTGAGAACAAATAAAGATTTAACAGCACATTGCCACAGACAAATGTAAATGTGGTATTTATGTCTGTGTTGTTGCTTGTTGCTCGCTCTTGTTGTTGTGCTCTTTCCTTATTTACTTTAGTACCTCAGTAACATAGCAGGGGACACCTGGTCTTAGTGCTTTCGATAGATATATGAGACATTTTACTCTAACAACTTCCTTTGCTCGCAGTGTGCGAGCAGCTGGCTGATGGCTTTTATTTCCCACTGATAACTAGAGGTGCATCTCTGGGGGGACTTTAATTTTCACTCACCAACATCACAACTGTTCAGCGAGAGAGCACTTTCTAAACTAAGTCAGTCATTCTGCTCATTGACAAGCCGGGCAATCTCGCTGAGTGTTATGGCATTGTTAAAGCCTATAAATGTACTTGTGAGATTATGGGGCAGCCATTTTAAAGATGTGAAAAAAATGAGCGTCTTCTCCCACCGAGGCGTTGCAAACTCTCCCGAGACTCTTGTTTTCTCTCTGCATGCAGTGACTTACACTTAAAGAGGTGGGTCTCCTTAATTGCAATCCTGTGGCTTTTATGTTATAGCATCGCCGGTATAGCCTGGGCGGAGGAAATTGCTAAAGTGGATTATTGGAACACTGTTGCTGAGATAGGGATCCACCCTGGTTGTGCCTCTTACTGTTCCCCAGGCTGTCATTGAGAAATATAAAATTCTCCATAATTTACATTTTAACACTTCCTGAAAGACACAGGCCCATTAAGAAGCCCTCTGGAGGAGTTGCCTGTAGTTTATACTTTTATGAATCTTCCAGAAGGGTTTTTACAGGCTGTGCCTGACTACATGTGCCAGCGAGTCCCCATAGCTGCAGTGCAGCACATAAAAAAAGGAATGGTAATTAACGGAATAAACATTTTACCAAGGGATGCACTGATAATAACATTATCTCAAGGGGCAGCCGGCTATTTTTCAAAGAATATTGTATAAGGACACGCAGACAAATCCGCTGCCAGAACTTGTGTTACGCACGGCTTTTGTCACGTTTTATTTGGTAATAATATATTTCAATTTGTCAGGCTTCATATATTCCCCACATTAACAGTCAGTTATTATCTTTGTATTGTGTTATAAACTTGCCCACAACTCCAGTCAAAAATGACCTGTGAATAAAGTCAACAGGAAAAACGAACAAAAAACAACAAAAACATTCGATATTGTGATTCATTTCAAAGCTTATTTGTCTCTTTTCATAAACATGTAAATGTGGTTTTGAGTGTTACATTTTTGGCTCAATAGACCCCATATCTTACACTTGTTTTCAATTTTGAAAAATAGGGACAAAGACTGATGACTTTGCTCATTTCTCCCACTGGCTTATCGAGTACCTGAGAAGAAACACCACAGAAAATAGAAGTAAATCTCGGCCTTCTGTTGCAGAGTCCCTTGTTTTAAGCACTGGGCTCAGGCTCCAATTCCTTTAAAGTACCCGTGGGTGTTGGGGGGTAAAAAAAGAAACATCTTCTGGCAAGGAATTGAACCAATGCCATCAATTCCCTTTGATTTTGAGTCGCCACACGTGCACACCAGGGCTCGCCACACACATGGGGAGACAGGCAGATAAGGACCTGTTTAAAGTCCTGCCATTGCATCACAGCACCTTCAGGTATTCAGGAAAAACAAGCAAAAAAACAACATACAGAATGAAAATGGAGCAATCCTTGTCATCGACGACCTCTTTCAGTAGACTTGGTCAAAACTGAAAGAACCCGTGTTTTTATGACGCCTATTTATGGTTCAAAAAGCACCTCACAGCAGTGACGCACACACACAAAGAAAACCTTTTCCACATTTCCTCAAAGTGCTCGTCGGCTTTCAGGGCGAGACGGAAAAGTTCTAAAACAGGATTGATTATCGCTCATGCACATTTTACATGCATGAACCGTCAGCAGATCAGGGCTTAAATATTTGACAAATTATTTTCCCGGCCGAATGAATAAAGGATTGATTCTTACACCTGCAAAGGGAAATTATGCAGCCTCTACTAAATATTTTGGGTTGGGAAGTATCAGCAACTGGCAGAAAGCTCCGAGCGCATCGCTTTGGGCCCCTGGAAAACTTGAAATAGAAATCTAAATAAAGGCCATTCCTCATGAAAGTGCGACTGAAACCACACACGCAAACATATCGGAGTGACTAAAATTCTATAAATTGCCACGTTGGTTTGGAAGCTGGCTGCCATCTGTCTTATTTATATTAGAAACGCATTGGCAAGAGGCGAAGCTGACACAGCTCTTCATCCAGTAAACTCACACAAAATACAGGCCTGAAAGAGACGGCGGGAGCGTCCACCAGTCGTCTCCCGACCGTCACTACTTCCAATCCGTCAGCAGTCACGAGGCTGCGAGCGATTGCTCTTGGTGTTTGTGAGTTCACAGCCATGAAATGTCAACAATGTCAGCACTTACTGCTCCGCCCTCTGACTCCATTCCCCACCTCATTATTCAGCGTTACAACCCAGCGCCGAGTCCAAAGTCATTACGGAGCTCAGATCATCCAGGAGGAAGAAGGAGCAGGCACGACGCTTGTACCGTGCTGGCCGACACGGCTTCACTCTTTCTTTTCGAGAAGTGCGACGCTCTGATTAAGCGGCACCTTTTAAATATGCTTTTGCTTCACCGTCTCTTGTTCTTCGGCTTTTACAAAGACTGCGAGAGTCTTTTAATCTGCATACCTCTCAGGAGGTAAAATGTGAAGGAATAGGAGTCCTTTTCATAAGCAGCTGGTGAGAAAACGACTTTTCTCTCTGACTGAGAGAAATCTATGGTAATTCCTTTTTTCTCACTCTGCAAATCACCCTCCATCTTGTTATTTAGGAAGTGAGAGTTCAAATTCTTCAAAGTTGGATCATGGCACTTATTAGTCAGTGTACCGCGCGCAGGGGACCGGGGTCAGCATGTCCTCGCCGTGGACAAGCCGGCAGTTGTACCTGCACAAAAAGCCCGGCAGCGGGCTTTCACGTCAAGGCTCCACAATGCTGTCACTAATAAGTGGTCACTAATAAGTAGGCCCATTTTAAAAATCAATATTCGGCTAAGTGTGCATATTTTCTCCTAAAAGCCATTCGACAGTGCTGACAGTCTCCTCGCAGACGCAGCAACTCCTGCTCACGTCATGCAGCATCTGCCAAGCTGGTGTTTAAGGGAGGCGGCGCGGTGGAGTGACCGCAGTTTGCATTCAGACGGCTGCTACTGCGTGACGAGTTTGCATGTTCCGCTTGTTTGTGTCACTTCCTCCCACGATCCAAAGGTGACCTCTTCCTCGCTTTTGGGTTCATCGGAAGCTTAATTTGGAGGAAGTGGGCGGAGAAGGCGTACTGATCGATGATTGTCATTTAGTGTGTTATAAAAGAATGCAAATACATAAAGCAAGCCTGCAGGAGACTCGCCCTGAAAGCAAGATTAATCCCATGAGATTGTATCTTCAGGCAAGGGAATGAGACTGCAATTCTTCCTTAATCCATCTTGAACTGATCCCATTCGAAATTCTTTCACTCAGGTACAAAAACTGTGCTAGTCAAAGTCCCCTTGGACTTCGAAAACAGCTTAGGTAACTTGAATTAAAAAAGAAAAAAAGCTATCCTACGGTTGAAGTAATCTGAATTTCTGAAATTTTGCTCTCAATCATGTAAACATACATATGCTGGTTCTTATTGATTAAAATGACGTCAGACAGCTCAAACTGCAGGTTGGTGACAGCAGCACGGCTGCTCCTGGACTGTGCCTCCTTTCCTACATCGCTGCTCCTCCCAAAACTATTCTGAAGGTGACGACTTCGGATGAAACACTTCCAGACTTTCCTCTTGTGAGATCCAAAAACTTCCCCACCGGCACGCTGACGTGATGCATATGTTGACACTGGCGAGGTGCCGAAAAGTTCGCGCGAGCCATTTGCTAAAATGCCAGCTTCAGTCACTTTGACTGCTTGCGGGAGCGTCCTCGCAGATTCGGGTCCCCCTGCTGCTGCACCATACTGGCAAACACAGACACAGTTAAACAAATCATATGATTGTACAGGCATGCCTGCTCTGTAGGTGGCTGTGATTGTGCAAATGCCAGTACATCCAAAAAAAATAGTTAAATTGGTCTCACACTGAAAAATTAGGTCCAGGTTTTTACATTGCGATTATGTTTGTGAGAGAAAATATATAATGTTAAAGCACTTATATTCTGTTTTAGTTAGAAATTAAGATATTTTTGTTTGTTTTGTAGCCAAAGGACAAAATATTTTAGCTGCAAGCTTCTTTTGTTTCCACATATTCAGCATGAAAGAGTCAGAAACAAAATGTGTCTGATTTCTTTGCTGTGTGGCAGGTGTAAAGAGCGTCGGCGCTGACACTAAGTGACTCTTCATGGTCAAAGGTGGCACATCTTTGCAATGCAGTGCTCATTAAATTGAGCCACATTCAGGTAGACTCAGCTCTCTCCCCACTCGCGCAGGTTTTCAAGTCCTGCACAAACCCAGAAACATGGAGCAAAGAAGCGTTCCCAGAGAGAGTTCCCTTTTTTTAACCTCCTTTCTCACTTCTCTGAAAATATTTCTTGGAAAGGGGTCCGGATTCAATGTTTTTACTGATGTAACCAAACAGTGAGATAATCACCCAAATAAAACAACACAAATTTAGACACTCTGAGCTCCTGAAACTGTGTCTTTCAATAATAATATAAATAAAACCGGATGTGCTGAGCTGAAAGTGTAAATGCTAAGTCAAAGTGTGAATAAATCCTGCTTCTACACATTTCAAAAATACTGAGGTGAAGAAAGTAAAGTGGCCGAAAATTGCTTGAAATATTCACTCAGCGAAGTAAACCTCCCTCAACAAAACAAAGCAAGCACAGATGCAGCATTCCAGTAGTTTATGTTCACTGAGCAGATGTATACAGGTAATTGTCATTCGACAGCTCTGGTGCTTCTCCCAGTACATTACTGGTTGACATGACACCTTTTTCTGACTGGAGCAGCTCTTTCTCTGCCCCCGTTTGCACCATATTAAGTTTCTGAAACAAAACAATACGCAAGACATATGATGCAAACATCAGTCGATCACAAATATCAACACGTTGTTTAAGTGTCAACACCTTTATGACAGGAAAGTCACTCTTATTAAACTCAGTCGTATGTTTCCTGTAGAAGCTTGTGATGAGAGTATAGATCAATTACAGAAGGTACGAGAACTGAGCTGTAATGCAGCCTCGTTTTAAATGCCAAGAGAGAGGATGAATTGAAAATATTTACATTTACAAAGATTATGAAAGTTATTTCATCTGGGAAATCCAAGAGCGTACTGCTGTGAACCCAGTGTTCAGAGGTTCCAGTTGCATGCAGGTTCAAAGAAAAGCTCCTCGGTTAGATTCTGGGTATTTGGGAGCCTTTCGTTGTGGTGTGTACGTACTCATTTCCTCCCACAGTCCTCCCACAGGTTAGATAAAGCCATAAATTCACTTTGCTTCTCCGCTTTATTAGAAGCGTCCACTTTCAGATTCTCTCATTGCTTCAAAAAAGACTTTATTTTTCTTGTTTTTCTTCTTTTACTGCTTGGCATGTCCGTTCAGCGTTCCTTTGCACAGAGGTCGGACACGCTCGATGAGAACCAAAAACGTTATAAAATGAACTGTAAACTACACTCCAGCGGGCCCATTTGTCCTCCGCTGAGCACTTAGAGACGACTCTAAAATTCTGGCTGGGATGGTTTACTCCATTATCATCAAGATGCCAAATAATGAAAATACACTAGGTGTAAAGCAACACTCACCCTAATGGTCCGATGCAGATGCTCTAATTGTGAGAGCAATATCTTAAAAGCTGCAGAAGTCTCTTATTAAAAATCAATACGTATTACTTCCAACAGACGTCCCTGGCATGGGTTTTGTGGAGCATTTGCTGTAAAGCACCGGGAGAAACTGTATGAATGAAGCTGTGGCCAAAGGAACTGTATGTAGCAGAAGGTGGTGGGCGTTGATCCACTTTTAGATTCAAGCAGGCATCTTACAACATTTTGGAGACGCTTTATGATGTTTCACTCGAATTGCAAAAAAAAAAAAAAAAAAACCAACACGATTTTGCTTCAAGCTGCCTGGTTCATTATGCAGCGAGACAGGATTTTGTATGACTGCGAGACATTTGCTTTTTATACAAGTTAATCAACTTTTCTTCAACATTCACCCAATAGAATGAGCAGTTCTTTATCTACTCTTCCTCAAACAATGCTGTAATGTTGCAGTGCTGACCTCATGTTTTGCAAGGCATGTACAGCATAGGCAGAACCGGTTGTTGCCTCTTTTTACTCGAGACAACAAAGAGAAACAATTGTTTTTATCCAATAACTCACTGGTGACTGGCTGTGATGTAAGCCCATCATTGACAGCTGCGTTTAGCAGTGAGTCACCGCCTATGATATGCATGTTTGGACCACCGCTTGCCAAAATGAAGCGCAGCGCTTGCTTGGATGTGATCCTGCCAAAGGAAGGACACCGGAGACAATAAGTGACTCTGACATACGAGCCGCATGTTGCTGACAGCCTGACTCCCTCCACAGAGAGTTAATGCTTTAACACCGTCCTCACTATCACCCAGAAAAGGAGATTTTTCAAAGACTTAAATCAGCCGTGTCTGGCTATAACCTCCGAGTTTGATATTCAAAAGGACCGCAGCCGCCTGCTACCATAGGTATATGATGCACACAGTGTTTAGCAACCACAACACTGCTATTGAGATGTGTGCACCTTCCTTCCCTCCTCCGCCACTGACGGCCAGTGTCAACACCCTCTTTACACCTCTTTCTCTGAAGACGTCGTCGTCTGTCAACGGCTCCTGAAAGTGGTGAAACCAGGATGATAAACAACAATAAAGCTGTCATGTATTCACGTCTTACAACCACTACCGCTGAGAGATTTATTCACATTTGATTAAACATAAAAAAGAAACACTTACGTATGAACGATGTCACGAAATGAGGAGGCGGAGGGCAGCTTCATGTCGTACACATCTACTTCCTGCTTTTATACCGCTGTACCAAATTACTTTAAAGTAAAAGTACCAGCAAATGAGCGGAAAACTTTTCAGTTTACTGCAACAGCAAAACACAGGTTACACTTGTAAAAGCAATTAAATAAACATTTAATATACCAGGATTTTAACGAGGAGATTTCTCTGAGCATGTAAACACCTTGTCTTTGATATAACTACAATCAGGGTGAGACACATCATACAGAAGTCTGTTTCTCAACAGACAGTAAGAAAACCTACAAACGTACACACAGATGTCAGGTTTTCTCAGCGTTTGGATGAAATGGACGTGGATCCTGGAAGTTTGTGCAACCCTCCAGACTTCCCCCGGCCGTTTCGCCTCTTTGCCGCGCTGCAGCAAACCCCACGCCGCTTCGCACGGCGGCACGGAACGCAAACACGGGTTCCTTCAACGCCGGTTGAACAAACAAAACGGACAGTCTAATCAAATGCTCACTGGCTGAGAACAAAAGGATCTCTGACAGCACCGGGGTTAAGACTGTGTGGCACTCCGAGCAACTGAGAGCGATTGGAAGTCAAGCGTACAGGTGGCAAAGCAAGCGGCCTGAAAGGGGATCCGAAAGCTGCGGGGGGACGGCAGAGCGGCGCGATGATTCTCACCGGCAGTGTTGTCAACCTCATACATTCCAGGGTCGATTCTCTCACCGGTTATTCACACTGCTGTTTGTTAACCTTCCTGCAGAGATATTTATCCTGTGCATCCACACAGTTTAAAAAAAAAACACTGCGTTGATTCTCAGTGCCATACAACATCCAATGAAAAGGAAACTACAATAATTGTTTTTTGTTATTTTTCCTCTGATTATAAGGCAGCGTGGCGAGACACGATTACATAATCTGTCAGTATTCATCTCATCCGGCTTTAATGGCGTTGCAGCAGTTTATGCGCCAACAACACAGCAACTCTCTCGGCCTCTGTAGTGATCCCAACAAACCTCGGCTATGTAACGTCTTTGTAGACGTTTGGAAATGAAACTACACAGTGTCCAAAAACAACCAACAAACAAACTCTGAGAGCATTAACATCACTCAGCTGGCTCTCACAGAAAGGCAAGAACATGAAATAAAGGGAGCAGAGTCTCGCTCGCTCTCGGCCCGACGGAGAGTTCGCAGAGTAGTATGGATGGCGGTGTCAATACAACTGGCTCTTTGTTTTATGGCCATAACAGCTCGCCATCCATCCTTGGTTTACAGGTTATTGATCACAGTAGACTTAACATCATGTGAATTCTATTTGTGCCCTCCACCGCGATGCGGCGTAAAAAACATAACTACCCATTAAATCTTCTCCCACAGCTCAAGCAGGTCCTGCAGGACCTTCATAGGAGGAGCAAGTCCTCATTAGTGTGGTTTAGATTGCGTATTTTGCAACACAGGCTCCTGCAGTCAGGAGTGCAGCGACACTTGATGAGACGTCACCAACAAGCGAACGTAGTGCTTTAATTTTAGAGCAGAATATTTAGAAAATCCTAATGTTCAATTATAAAATCGACGCTAATAGGTTAAACATTTTAGTCAGCAGATCACATTTACCATTTTTGGTCCGTTTTTCTTTTTTTTACAGGTTGATGGATCTAGTTTTTGTTATTCTATTATGGATCAACAGAGACATTTAGCAATCTAATCTATTGCCGCGGATTAATGATGCAAACAAATTATCCACCGAGGGCTTATTATTCAACTAATTCACCATCAATCTCAGTAACAGCGTTTTTTTTTTTTTACCAGAACAAGTGCACGGTGATCACCACGATTTTTCTTAAAATAAATACTAGCTCACTGTAACCCACCGGATGTTCTGTAACTCTCAATTATTATTAGACGATATTTCACCCTGACAGACGAGCAGCATGTGGTTATTTTGGAGCCCGAAACCTTCTGTTTTTTCGTTGTTGGGGTTTGTTTGATTTGTTAAACTTCCGCATTTTCTCTCTTGCACGAAGCAAAGCTCATTTGTGAATGCTGATATTAGGAATTTTATGATCATGTCCATTGTGGAAGCCCCTTCCCCCTTTACATGAAGATAGATCCACCTTCCTGCTGCGTGTGGGACGCCACGATTCACCACCTGGGACACAATCAAGGAGGAAGCTACTTGACCAACCTTGTATGAGTTCTCAGGTCAAATAGAATCTCAGTGGTCTCTCTCACACACACACACACACACACACACACACACACACACACACACACACACACACACACACACACACACA
>JAUESF010000070.1:13017855-13038882 GCA_032274765.1 Malacoctenus tetranemus | reverse complement strand
ACACACACACACACACACACACACACACACACACACACACACACACACACACACACACACACACACACACAGCAATAATTGACTGGGCACATATGTTACTAAACTCCCACACTTACATCTTCGATATGATCTTCAGTTCAGCTTGACCCGTATGCACAACAGACCAAAAAAGGGTCAAAGCATTGAGGCGTTAACAGTGCCACCGGGGGGGACCACGGTTCACTGGTCCACCCCGACTCCCCACTGTCAAGACCTAAAGAATTTGCATCTTAGAGCCGCATACAACAGCACAGCTTCCAGAGTCAACCGGAGTCCTTGACTGGAAAAGTCTCCTTTTTTAGAAGCAGAAAGAGCTGAACACAATAAGAGTCTTGGCGTATATAACTTACTTTGGGAACAGCTTGGTGACGCACATTCGCTACCAAGCATAAAGGAAACCAATGAAGAAAGTATTCGCTGTCCAGGACGGTGTGCAGCAGCTGCCACTTTGTCCGGTAACACAACTCTGACCCCGTCGTTTAACTCTTCACCTCAGTTCACAGAAGTCATCTTTCCTCAGCTGGCCGATTGTCAGATTGGTCCCACAGAGGAAGAGAAGGAGTCAGCCAATGTTGACTTCACATTATGAACTATATTGAGATTGTCGCATTTCGACCTAAATATCATTTTTCTCCCACATTGCACTTTGTGAGAAACATCAAATCAAATTTCCTGGAAAAACAGCGGCACATTTTCTGTTATCGCTCCTCAAATCTACATCCATGAATAACGTGGGAACATTCTCTTTCTTTCTCTTTGCAATTCTTCTTGCATCATTTCCTGGCGTTATTAGGGAACCTCCATACATTTCCCGCTCCCTCCGTCCTGTCTGCGCCAACAGATTGAGAGACCAACCGAACAAAAATTTCCTGCATTACTGATAATGTAAAGAAACAGTCTTTCATTCTCTGACTCCCCCCTCCCCCATCCCCCCCTTCCTCTGACCCTTGTCGGAAACAGCGAACAACACGTTGTTATGAAAATCAGTTGCTGGCAAAGGAGCCCAGTTGCCGATTCAGCAGCAACACACAACCATTGACTAATAAATCACACCGCGCTTCCACAGAGACGTCACAGCGTTAGCCGAGGCCTACAGCTGATGAAAAAATACACCGCCCGAGATGTAACGACGATTATTTACACTGCGCTGTATGTGCGTACATGCATACCATTAACATCTGCCAGTCTGCCATCTTTAGAAAGCAAACAACCGGCGTCGGAGGCAAACAGATTTCCTCCGCATCTGCACGCATCATTGTAATGCCACGCGACGCCGGGGCAGCCAGATGGCAGCGAGCCGCGGCTGAACAGAGGAGATCGGGTTCTGAACTGCAGCTCTTCCCCTTTTCTCGGCTCCGAACTGAAACACAGGGGCTCGTGGGAAATCGCACAGGCCAGGCGGGCTGCTCACGAGGTGAGGAGCAGACCACCTGTGCCAGTGGGCCGAGCGAAGGCAGCAGGAGAGCGCGTGGGTGCACGGGCGTGTGTGCGTGTGTGTGTGCGTGTGTGTGTGTGTGTGTGTGTGTGTGTGTGTGTGTGTGTGTGAGAGAGAGAGAGAGAGAGACATGGTATGCGTGAGTTCGCGATGTGAGAGAGAGAACAAGTTGATGAATGAGAAGATCTTACAGTATGCAGGAATACAGCCAACTAAATAGTAAATGATTCCCCCCCCCCCTCCCTTTTTATTTATGCGGAGTACAGCAACAAAGTAAAAGGAAAATCTAAATTAATTTTACACTCTGAATGTGCTGCGTGTCTTTGTACATGCTGTATCTCAGTGGATCGCCCAAACAGGGAATATGCGCCACATTAGGAAGCTGTTTAAGTAAATTCCTTGAGCTGAAAACTATTTGAAGTGGTGTCCAGAGGGGCTTCATGGTTCAGAGACCATGAAGGTTTATAATGTTGTCAAGTGTGCAGTAGGTGCATCTCCCTCCTCTTTTTTTGGAGTATCGATGGAAGTAAAAAAAAAAAGTAATTTAGCCCCACACACTCTCGCACGCACTCGCTCTAACACATGCACACTATGAATGCTCCATTAAACTGCATCTATCCTCCCAAATGTGCCTGAGTAAAAACCCAGAAGGGACGAACGCAGACAGAGATGAAGACCAATGCATTGCTGTGGCAGCTCTGCTTATCTCAGAGATAAGATGGAGACCCTTCAGGGAGACGAGAACACAGACTGAAGGATGGAGAGAGCCGGAGAATCGGGAGCCGGCTCGACGGAAAGTGATGGGACAGATGTTGAGAGAGAAAGACAGAGAGACAAGGAGGGAAAGACGGGAGTAGAGACGTTCAATCTACAGATAAGAGGGGGAGGGAGAGTCAGACGGAGACGAATGTTTGACGCTGGAGTTCAGTGACTTCAGGTCAGTCCACTCCCGTGTCTGTGCGCCTTTATTTGGTGGTTAAAAAGTGGGCAGATTAGGTCTGTGCTGTGCAAATGTAAATCAGCTGGTTGAGAGATCAAACACTTTTGGTTGATTTAGCCCTTCGGTCCTCACACTTGCTTCCTATCAGAATAGAAAATGTTACAGTTCCTCCTCGGCAAACCCTGGGAGAATAAGAAGTAGACTTCTCCTGACTGCAGGAGCATCAACTTAACTTTTTTTCCCTCTCATCCGCAGCTACACTGTGACCTCAGATTTACAAGAATGTGGAGAGAATCCACAGGCTACTTGTCCACACTGAATATGTTATTTTCTTTATACGAGCATCTTCTTTTCTCTCCCCGTGGAGTGGAAAAGCGTCGGGTGAACGCAGCACATGATTAACAGGAAAAGTCAGCAGTAATTAGGATTTCGCTGAAACGCACCCTGAGGACAGTTCTGTGTCACTCTCCATGAAAAATAAATACTTAATGATGTTTCTATCTTGAATCTACAGTGCAGTGTGTGTTTACCTCTCGAAAAAGAAAAAGCAAGTGGAGGAAGAGTTTGCGTAGCGAGGTTGTCATGTGGTTTCTTGACATAGGAGCAGACTAAATGACATCTATTTAAAGATGGACACCATGCGAGAAAGACCATGTCAACAACATCTCAACCAAGAAACATGAAGACATGTCAGCATCACCTCGTTGCAGGTGGCACGTTGGAACGCCGGCTTTATGAGACGAAAGCTAAACGCTGGCTTCTGAAAGACATCTTCAATTTTCAACAGTGCAGCCAAACTGTCACCGAGCAGCGTGTGAATTAGAATTGAGAAAACCTCCCTACATCAGCTTTCATTACAACCTTCACCAAAAACATTCACGACTGTTTTCTCCTCTCAGTTTCTATTTCTTAACATTCTTTAAGTTTCTGTGCGAAGTTATTTAACTTCACACAGAAAGCCTGCAATCCAGAAATAGGTAATGAACAATCTTTTTGGCAGCTATTTGCGACGTTTGTGACTTGTTATTTATTAGACAAATAAACTCAACCTGACATCAGTGTATCCAGCAGCATCTGAATTCATCCTCCTGGTGCCCTGACGTCTGTACAGGATCCTGCGTGAATCTCTCGAGCAGATGTTCGCGGGATTACCGAAATCTTCCATCGACGGAGAGCAGGAAAGGGCAGCACCAGTGTCGTTACAATTCATTATTTCGGCATCATGAATATCTGATGCGAAAGAATTTGATGGCATGCAGCCATACAGAAGTTGAGGCAAAGTAATTCAGTTTGAGCAAAGAGGATGAACTCATCTGCCAACAGACAGGCAGCTCGATTCTTGCTGCTGCAGCCGCGGACTTATTGATAAGGCTTTCCCGTGGGGACGTAAAAGTATGAGTCATTTGTTTGAAAACGCGCTCAGTGCGCGCACTTTAAAACTCGATTGTGTTTCGTGCGGACAAACAGAAATGTCGTTCGGCATTACAGCAGAGGCGGGAGACTGAGTCCTGCAGGATGCGACTGTGGCTACGTTTGGATTCTAAACTTGCCCCGAGTTGCCGGGCAGTCAAAAAGCTAATATCTGTGGTAGCTGAGCGTATAAAGCATGTCAGCGCGACTGCTAAGGAGGGCAGGAGTCTGAGGCCTAATGGGGGTCATTTGTACTAAAAAATGTATGTGGTGAAACATCCTGGATCACGCCGTCCATTATGTGGCAGATGTGGCGGTATATCTCGTTCACATCTTCACGCTCCGCTGGTCTGACACGGACCTGGAGCTGTTCATTTCAGGAGATATTTTGCTGAACACTAAAAGCTTAATGCCTCAAGTGGACAAGCCAGTTGATGATTTACCGCACAAAAGTGCATCGACAAATGACAGAGGTTGTGGATCTCTCGCGTTGTCGGTGTCCCAGCATCCAAACAGCTGGAAGTGATGGATGGTTTATGGTCTGACAAAAAGTAACATAAAGTCTCTGTATATATACGAGCGTCATCATTTTACTCTGTCCAGGACTGTATTTTGTGAAGATGTTTTTCAGTCATCCCAAACAACAAAAGCATCCTTTTGTTGACAGAGTAGTAAAGAAAACGAGGAGAATACAGAGAAACTAAGGGTTTGTATTTCAGTATTTATGTGGCTTCAGCCACTCCACAAATGAAGCCTTGTGATTCGAATGCTTTCCTGCTTTTTTCACTAACTTTTCTGTAAATGATAAGAAAGGACGGACCATAAAATCTAAATGTCAACAAACAAACAAAAAAGAAGCCAAAGACAAACTGAAGCTTTATCCGTTGGGGTAGAATGGGACCACTAATGGCACAAAAAGCACTGAATAAATAAGAAATAACCACGGTACAAAAGGCTCCGAAGTATACGAGTCTTAGCTATGGTGTGTGCATGCGTGAGTGTGTCTCTGAGTAATTCAGTTATGCTCCTGAGTGCAACCATCTGAGACCCACCACCCCAAGACACTGTAGCCATGACATTTGAAGGAGTTTCAATTCAGCAACACCTTACAGGGAACTACAGGCACCGGAGGGAAAGATGATGCAAAACACTGCAGTGACTTGAGGTTACAATCTTTGCACGGAGGCCTTGAGCATCTCAGGTACACTGGCGGAGCCTTACAACAAAATTAGCAGTCAAATAACACATTAGAGGTACATCCAGGGAGGGTATATCTTCTGTGAAATACTGGGTTACTCCGCCAGGCACCTCTGACCTGTGAGGCTTTACTGAGCAAAAATGAATAAAATATGGAGGTTTTTTTCTTCTTCTTTTGATTATTAAGTTACGGTGCCAGAAGTTTCAGCAGACGGACACTCTCATTTCAGAGAGCACAAGCTGGAAACCTTCACAGACGGTTCTGTGTGAGCTGGCAAGTATTAAGGCTTTTAAATGGTGTGGGTAGTTTTTCCAGTAAAATATATAAATCGACTGTGTTTCTTACTTTGAGGCTTTAACTTGGATGAAGTTGTAATTTAATTATTTGTCACACTGGTCCTAAAAAGACATCACATAATCAGTCAGAAACCGAACAGGAGGATGGAAGAGAGTTATAAAAACAAAACTCTGAGGCAACAACGAACACGAACGTAAAACAAAGGAAGCAGCACGAGGGCAGAGACAAAAATGAGGAAAACATGTTTTCACCTTATAGAAAATAGAAAATTGTTTTGAAATTGGAAAATTATTCATGCATCGGTGCATCTGCCGGCTGATATACGTCCTCCATTACTGAAAAAAAATTATTTCGTGTCAGTTTGAAATAAGAAATTAAAAAACAACACAAACTGAAACTAATGTAAAAGATGCACTCGCCTCTTTCACAATTTGTTTCATCCAATCAAAGGCTCTACATGGCTTTGCAGCAGGTATTTCACACAGGTGAAATTAATCAATTATTGCATCGTATCAACTGAGGAGACTAACTAGCAAACTGCAGCTGCTCTTATTAACCATGCATTATTGTTTTGGCTCGGTTCACTAGTTTGGTTCTCTTTGCTGCCATTTCTCTGCTTCTATGGTTTCGTGAGCAATTTCAAGATACGAACGGCAGTGCGTCCGCTGTTCTACTTCACCGTCCACTGGCACTCCAAATACTACTGCAATCTACTGTCCGTGTGAGTTCAGTGGTTTCCCACAATCATGCAAAAGTTTTTTGGAGTCATCACATTTTCCATCAACCAGTGAAAAACAAGAAGCAGACGAGCAGCAACCTTGACTTTTCCGAGTCTACCAAAACCCTTTTGGAAAAATCTGCTGTTTTAAAAGATCAAAGCTGGTTTAAAAATGCTGGTTTGGAAAAAAAAAACAGGGGGGGGACATTTTTTATTTATTGTGTACTGTACACAATGTATTATTGATAGTATTCACTTTATCTCGGGCCTTTTCCAGGCATATGAGGTTGTTCTTGTGTTGCATGTGCTCAAACTAGGCTGTGATTTCAACATAAGTGTGTACAAGTGAATAATTCCAGGCTATCGTTACTGCGTCATCGTAATGATACTTCATAATGCTTGGCAATTCCACAAACTCGTTTGGTGTACTGAAATTAGAGAGGTCAACATTTGTAGTCACTATATTTAGATGCATTTTTTGGTTTCCAACAATGTCTTTACCTGCAGCTAAAAGCACTGCAAAAAGAAGAGCAGTCCATACGTAAGATGGGGACACTAAATCTCGGATAGAAAATTACTTGAAACTAGTGAAATTATCTGTTAATGCAGGAAAATAATCTTTGTCAAAGAGAAATATGGAGCGAGGATGTCTCAACCCACATGTAAGTTATTTTAGGTTCCTATTTTAAGTGACTTGAAATAGGAAATGTTTCTTGGCACAACTTTGCAGCGAGGTCACTCGATTTCCTGTTTTTCTTTCTGTATTTGGCTCAAATTTGACCCGCATTCACCACAAAATCCTGCTGCAGCTGCCTGATGTTGCCATAGAACGGATTCGTTATCCGATGGATCTGTGATGGCTGCACTACTGAAAAATGTCTCACCGCTGGTGGAAAAAAAAAAGAAGAAAAAGCCTCATAAGAGTCTCCATCCCTTTCGACACTTCAATAATAAATGATCCTTTACTTCCTGTACCTCTCCTGTGGGTCTCGGCCTGATGTATGGGAGCCCGGAGGGGACATGTGGACGCATTAGGTCTGCACAAATGAGAAGTGAGTGATGGCGGAGAATGTTGACGTCCTCTGACGGCTCAAAAAGTGAAAAAAAACAAGGCTTTGCTGTTGGCTTATTGTCATCCAGGTAACTCCCAGTCATGGAGGGAAGCGTCTGCAGCACGGAGCACAACAGCTGCACCGCCACATCATTTCTTGCTAAACTTTTGGGGAAAGCAGTGAAATGTTTTTGTAACCACTAATCACCCTTCCTTGGTATTGGATTGCTGTAGCATTGTGCCTGCTTTGCATAGTGCGGGCCAATTAATCCAACTTGGCTGCTCCCTCTTTGAGTGCTAATGCGATTAATGGGATTGTGACTAAAGCTAGTTGGATGTGGGTGACCATACTCCTGCAAAGGGATAAAAGCAGTCACAGGGAAAAAAAGCACATGTTTATAGAGCTGAGGAAGGTATTCAAATCACTTTGAAGAGAGGTAGGGAAATATATGCGACAGACATCCACCCCCCCCCCCCACCACCACCCCACAACCCCCAGTGTCGGTGTGTTTCTGTCAGGGTTTAATCGCAGAAAGACGTCGGAAATGGTTGAAAATGACTTTTCAGGTTTTAAAAATTTGCCTGGTGTGACAATGAGATCGTTCCACGATGCACCTCCCAATATTTTCGCCTCCGTCAAAAACAAATTAACTCCCAGCCTAAATCAAAACATGTTTACTTAACTTGTCTAATTTTTGTCATATTTATTTCCATTATTATGCAAACAATCGTAAACCCCGAAGCATCGCGGACTGTCACTCGGCTGCTTGAGAAAAAAAAAATAAACGGTGTAAAAACAGACCACAATTTTGTGTTTGCGGTACACAGATAAAGTAGAAGTGGGGCATGTCCTGATTGTATGCGGTCAGTTGAACTACAAAACACTCACAGCTCCTCAGTAAACTCCATCCCACAGAGGCCAGTGCCCTCACAACTGCAAAGCAGCTCAAAGTGTTTCACAAATCCAGAGACAAAAGGCGAGCAAGAGTGAGCAATTTAGTGTTGGCTGCTTTGTGAAGGACCTCGCAGCCCACACAGCACCATTCAGGGGACTAAAACAGTGGCCAGGATTACGCTTATCAAGCATCAACTGTTTGGTCACACAGACAAAGGCTTATTGCTGTGGGACAACTTTAATGGCCTGTGGCTAAGTGCAAAGAGTGGCTCTGCTAACAGAGAGAGAGGGTGAATTGAGGGCGAGCGAGGGAGGGGGGCCGGCGGCGGCACAATCACTCCCTTCGATAATGATGAGAGCAAATGAAGGGATGAGCAGTTGGGGTTGGTATGAATGGTATTATCTCTTTGGACCATAATGAAAAGGGAGCAGCACATGAGCCGCGGAGTGAGAGAGCGAACAATAGCAGTCCCTCATCGTCCGGCGTGCTCCGCGCGAGATTCAGAAGCTAATAATAGCTGGACGGATGAAAAAGTCTGCTGGGGGCTCGGCACCAAGAAGTGAGAAATTGTTGTCATGGAATTCAAATCCGTCAACGACGCACAGTCAGAACAACACGCAGAGCCGTTCCACTCGGTTCGGCGCGGCGCCATCAAACACAGACTCCCGTGACCTTGGATAACAGGTGTGACTCACCGCCTCGCCGCCACCGGCACGAGCTAAACGGCTAAATGTGACGAGCAGCTTTTGTCACTTTAACAAAAAAATGCAAATACATCTTTTTCCCCTTGGGAGCATTTTCCACTATTCGAGGGTTAATTACAACAAATCCAACTCATTGAGAATGCTCACTCTGACTTGTGATACCACCCTGAACAGAAAGCCTAATTTAACAAGAAATAACACATCTTGGTGTTTTTGTTTCACTTATCTTCATTTTGTTAGTTCTTGGTGTTTTTCTGTGTATTTTATCATGTATATCCTTTAAAAGTTCCCTTTATTTCAGTGTCTGTGTCGGACATTTTTGGACCAGTTTTTATCCTCATTTATGTTCTTAGATTCACGTCTCATTTCTGGTCTGTTTCTGTTGCTCCTTGTTCTTCATTGTGACGCATGTTTATTCTTTTAATTATATTTTTCTTATCGGTATATTTTTGAATTCTGTTTCTAATGTGGTTTTATGTCTGGACTCGTCTGCACATCCTTTTCCGATTTTGTGTCTCTGCTTCACGTCGAGCTGAAGCACCTCGGTCTGTTTTCATGCCTTTGTTGTGTCAGTTTCAGCACTTTGTGCCAGCGTGGCTCCTGTGTGCAATTTTTGTATTTAGTTTGTATCATCATCAAAGATTAAATGAAGTTCTTCTTAATTATATGCATCCTGCATCTGCATTGTGGTGACACAGATTTTCACTGGCATGTGTTCAACCACAAGTTAAGTTTTTTAAATAAGATAATTTACTTGATTAGTGTGAAGATTGAAAACAACAGCTCGTCTCCTCGTCATTTTTAGAAACGTAATTACAATGTTTTATTGTTTGTGTAGGGCTTCAAGCTCAGTTTATTCCAATCCATTTCTAAAGAAGAAATTTAAGTGCATTGCAACCAAGTACTTCACAGTACCCGACCAACACCAGCTGGAACTATAACTTCTGGGCTGCAATGACACACAGCAACAACTGTGATTTTTCCGCCTCACTGGTCATCGTTGATGCCTCTCTGGGGAACACTAAACAAAAGAAGTTCAGCCTCTTTCTGCCTCCTTCTGCCTCGGGCAGTGAAACTCTCGTACACACCTTGTTCTCCTTGGTCATTTCCCCTCTAAGGAAACTGAGGCAACAGTAAAATGTGTCAAAGTTTAACAGCTACTACGTCCAACTCCAATAAGAGGAGCCACTGTGAAGCGAGAAATTCAAGTTGCTAGTCGACATCGGTGATGCAAACACTTTACACTGTTCACAATATAGATAGATTGGAACACGTACGAGGTAATTTTGCGTCTCAAAACCGGAGCGAGAAATCAGTTTTAATTGTTCAAACTAGAACAAAAAGCTATTATTGTCTTTGCCTGGCGAGCTTATCTCCTATTTTCCCATTGATGTTTTAAATCAACATAACATAATGGTGTAAACACGACGTGGTCCCGTCACTTTGAATGAGTCAACCTGTGTGACTGCCTCACCTCCTGCTTTCTGCGCCCAGATGCGAGCGCTCCCTCCAGTGAGCGCGAGGCGCTAACATTAGACCCGAGCAGTAAACCAGAATAATCCTTTAAAGAAGGTAACACACTGGTCATGTCAGGGCTCGCTTTTCTCTCTTTCTCTTCTTTTTCCTGGGCTGCTTTATTTGAAATCCCCTCCAACCATCGTGTGTCAAACGGCTTCTTTTCAGGCTGCTCCCACTGAAGTGAGAGAAGGAACCGTCCTCCTGGTTCAGCCGGATCTCCTCTATCCTTTTCCAAATGACACCACTTCATCTGCTCGCCTCCGCCTGCAGTACTTCGGCTCATTTCGTGTAATACTTTTATCCCGCCGTCAACATTACACAGAGCTCACCTACGTGTTCTGGTAGCCACCGATACACTTTCACAAATCCATCTGATATCGTCTTTCCCCCTGTAAATCCATTCAAAAACTATATTCTATGTAAATCCTGTTCTTTTCGCTCCCCGGTTATTTTCTTAATCCCGAGCTCTATCGCAGCTTTTTTTCCCCCGTTCGTTCTGTTGCAACTTCTAGCCGCCTTTTCCCCCACTCAGCCCCACCCCCTTCTCTCCCCCCCGCCCCCCCCCCCATCGGACCCTTCGCATCCTTGAATGACCGCCCTCAGACCTGCTTCAGCCTCAAGGGTAAAACATAAACAAGAAGAAATGACTTGCCGCCCCTCGCCGCCGAATACCTGCGTCCCACTTCCCCTCCCTCCTCCTCCGTCTCTTTACTGCCACTTGTCTAATTAAAAGGCACACAAAACCTTTTATTATGACTCTGAGACTTCCAGCTCATCTCCTCGCAGATCTACAGTACACGGGTCAATTATACCATGCACACCGTTGAGAAAAATGAAACCTGCCATTAGCTGCTTTGTGCCATCTGCATCATTGCAGGTTACACATGTAGAGGGAGGCTGTAAATTTCACCCTGGTTCTTTCTTGGATGCATTGCTGAGTTTGCTCTTGTCATGGTGAAGCATAATTATTATGGAGGAGGTGTGTCACAGTTAATTTAATTCTGTGATAAGATGACAGACGAGCTTCTTGGGGACACTGGGTAATCACAAAATAGCTGCTGGGGCAATAAAATGTGTGTTTGTGTTGGGTGTCTTTTTTTTTTTTTTGGTTCCACGGGCCCAGCATTTGAAATGACATGCAACGGACCAGAGCCTTCTCTGCCATGTTGAGAAACCAGGCCATTACTCTGCCTATTGATATTCCATAAGAGTTCCCATTCTGAGGCTTCTCCTCTCTGGCATCCGAGTTCTTCCGCTCTGATGTGACAATTGTTACTTGCACCAAAAAAAAAAAAAAAACATAAAAAAAACCCACAACAAAAAAAATAAACAACGCCGCAAAACTCAACACAAAACAACACAACGGCACACGTGTGCAGTCAAAGGGAGGGAGGTCGATCAGCCGTTCCCCATTTGCGTTTGTTCTCATCGTGACAGTCTTTCCTGTGGAGTCTGTGGCAACTGAATACTAAAGAGAGAGCCCGGCTGTGATGTGGGGAAGGCGCGCCGGTCCCAGTCACCTCCCCGGAGACACCAGGTGCCTCAGCGAACACGGGGAAGAAACGGAGACTTAGACTTTATTCATTGATACCGCCCACCGAGCTAAAGAGTTTCAAATGGGTGGAATTACGGGATCAATAGTGTGATTAGCAGAGGCCTTGTAGCTATAGCGTGTTGTTGGCAATCCATTGCATCAAGCTAAACCCAGGGGACAGGGGGGGCGGGTAGGGGGGCTGTTGCTCCTTCCACACGTAGAGACTTAACAAGGAGGAGGGGCGCGTGAGAAACAAGCTGATACAAGGGTGGAAAAATCAGCAAAGGTATCAAGCATTCAAATTGAGAAGAGTCCTCAAGCTGTCGTGTGTTTTTTTTTTCTCTTTTTCTTCAGTGGCTGTAAATATTTCAAAACTGTATCGTTAATATGGAATCAGGAGAAAAGCTTATGGAGCAATAATTGATTCTATAAATGGAGATGAATGGTGGTGCTGGAAAAATGCACTTCTGCCAAATCTCAGCACTGCAGCGCACAGAGACGGGATGAAAAAGCAGCAGACATATGGCAGAAGTGGGAACTTGCGAGCTGTTTGGATATTGAATATGTATTTGTTCTCACAGGGATCCAAATGTCAGTTTCGCTCTACTTTTCTCTTTGAATAGCAAATGCTTCTGTGATATCCCAAACAACGTGAAGCACACCAAGATGCTGCCGCCCGCCCGGCGCGAGGTTACATCAAGGTGTTGGAGATCATTACGGCAACCAAAACAAAGAGCTTTAATCACGCCCCCTCCCCCTCTTCACTGGAGCAGTGATGATGAAAGGAAAGAGAGAAAGGTGCATTGTGACTAACACATACCTAATCTAGGACAAACAAATCGACCTTAAAGTTACAGGTTTTTCCTGCAGGTGCTTTGAATTGCATTTGTTTTCCCACCCACCTGTGTACAATAACTGCTGCTGGAGATGTTGTCTGCTCTCAGGTGTTGAGAAATGTTGCTTGTCATGTCGCACCTGTCTGCACTGACGGTGCCAAGAAAGTCCTTCAAAAAAAAAAAACGCGCCGTTTTTGAGTCGCGTTGGGATTTTAGTGAACGGACAAAAATGGGCGAGGACGTTCAACATGGCAGCACATTCATTTCAATAAGAGCAACTTACTGGTGCATACGCAGCTCCTCGCGCTTTGTGCCCGGGTGCCAATAATGCATGCAAAGTGTCTCGCACCGGCTGCGTCTGGATATGTATGTAAATGGCGCCCGAGCATAATCTTGTCATGGCTCTCTGGGATGTTCAAAGGGCATTACATTGGATTTCTAAGAGGCTTTATTGGATAAAAAATGTATTCATGATCATGATTTTATCATTGCATCATTATCTGACATGTTGTAGCTAAGTGCCGGCAACTACAGGAGGCCAGTGGGGACAAACAAAACACTGGCTTTTATACTTTACACAGAAACGACAGTGAGAGAAAGTAGATGAAATCAATTTGTTCCTGCAGAAGAAAAAGTTAGAAAACGAGACTCCAGTGGGTATTCGGATTAATCTTTGTTTAAAATCAATTATCAGTCTAATTAGTGTTTCACACTGATGCTGATTGGAAGCTTTGACGGTACACGAGCCACGGACACTCCCAATTTTCATCTATTTTTCTGAAATGAAAAGAACTGGCACAAATCTTTTACAGCGAAGCACAAAATGAATTTGGCCTCGCAACCCCTGATAATGGACTGTAAAGTGAGTGGTCTGGGCCGTTTTTTGTTATTTGGCTCTCACACAATGTAACCGCCGACAAAAAAAATCCTGAACAAACGACACACAAACACACGAGTTCACGACATTCCTTTTTTTTGTTTTTTGTCCTCTGAGAGAATCACTCATGGGTCCGCACACAGAGTGGTTTTCCCTCCAAGCAAATTATTGGCCACAGTGGACCAGCGCACACATTTGGGGAGGTGAAGCATGCATGCTAACCTCCACTTAAAGTGGCACACCGGCAGCCACTCTGTCTGCTGCCCTTGCTGTGTGGCGCTACAGTATCACTCGTTTACCTCCGCTCAGTCCAGTCTTTATGCATTTAGAGCTGCTGGCTCCGACGCACTGGCTGAATTTCATTACAGCATGCTATTACACGAGCAAGCTGCTGGGCTGGCCTCGGGATGAGAAGGCCAATCAATACAGTCAGTATCTGCCCCCTCTAATCTCTGTCGCCTGTGTCAGCCCCGCTATCTGTAATAGATCTTAAGGATTACAGGAGCCCTTCTTAAGACACTTCTCTTTGCTGAGAACTGGCTGGCCAACAGGACCCATGGGGGCCGGGCCCAGTCATGCTGATCCAGCAAGAGCCGCATGGGGAGTGCCAGCAGGATGGTTACGGCGACACACTCGCAAAAAAAAAAAAAATGGAGAAGGGGAAGCAGTGGCACAGCTAAAACGGAAGATAGGGGGAAGGGGAAATAGAAATAAGGGTATGTCACAGGGGAGTGAGGTGAAGAAGGCATGAGAGCAGCCATGACATGGAGAGATTGATAGAGACAGGCGAAGACGAGAGAAAAGGACAGTTGAGTGGGAAAAATGGTGTGTAAACAGAGAGCGAAGTGGGGAGGGTGAGGAAGTGAGAGAGAGAGAGAGGGGGGGGGGTGAGGGGGGGTGAGCAGAGAGGAGGATAAGCACCAGGCCAGGAAAGGCGAGAGCCTATGTAATTTCTCTAATCCTCCTGGCATTTACACTTTCACCAGACAGATAATAAAAATGAAAAATAAAATGGAAAACTTTCCCTCTCAGACTGGGCACAGGATTTTTTTTTAATCTGTTGCACTGCTCAACTTTTCCCTTTTTTTCCCCCTTTACACAACGCCTCAGTGGATGTGTGCTGAGTCGGCAAAATTGTCTTGGTGTTATTACTGCATGTCATGGGAGATGTGACTCACTAAGGTTTTCACTGAGGTTTCATCAGCCGAGACAGACAAACAGACCGACAGTGCGACGCACACGCACACGCACACGCGCACACGCACACGCACACGCACACGCACATGCACACGCACACACACACACACACACACACACACACACACACACACACACACACACAGGTCAATATTCACTCCCAGACTGAAGCCTCTGTGTGGAGTTTGCATGTTTTTCCTTTGTACTCTGTACTCTGGGATGCACTCTGATTTTCAGCTGAGACAGAGAAACCAAACGTGAAAGATGGACAGCAGAGACGTTTAAAAGTTGTCCCACAATAAAACTTTTTGTTTATTTTAAACGTGGTTTGGAAAAAGCAGAACTTTTTCCACAAAGAGTTTGTGTTTTCTTGCTTTCAATAATGAGGTTTCTCAGTGGTCTCAGTGAGTTCTCAGTGAGTTTTCAGACCTTCAGAATAAACACTTGCATGAATGTGCGTGTCTGTTTGCAAGGTTGAACTGCATCCCTCACTCAGCCGACAAGCATCAGTGTGAATGTCTGTTGGTTTTTCTGTCCATGATGGACGGCTTATTGTACTGTGTTTCACACGGTTTTGTCCAGTGATGTGTTTTTCTGCAAAAAGCTTGTTTGGACAAACGAAAAAAAAAAAACTAGTCTTGGCTGTGATTCGCTCGTGATGAGCTTTTCGAATTTGCAATGCAAATATTTGATATTTTACACTGAACAGAAAATCGCCTGCTTGTTTGTGTGACAATATATCGAAAGCACTGTTTTAGCTCTAATGGTCTCCTGATAGTGGGAAGAATTTCCACCTTGAAGGGTTCAAATTCTTTCCAATGATTTGGTATTATCACACTGAATAAAACTGGTATTATTGCATTCATGCTTGAGAAGTATCAAAAATCTCTTCATCTAATGATAGAAGTGACATTTCGTACGTCATGTTTTTTTCCCAGCGGTACATGAATGTCTCTGAATCCCACTCGTGGGTGTACAAATCCTCTCTTCCTGCCTGTTTGCTGCCTTGTTCCCGTCGACAAAAACAGACGCGCGCGCGAGCGCAACCGAATACGCACATGTTGACAACCGCACGCAGGCAAGAGATTGAACTGTCGTAATTGTGAGCGAGCTGGAGGGCAGGAGCCATGTCCAATTGTTTTTAATGTGCACGGCATGAGAAAGCAGCTTCGATACACTTGTAAATCAGGACAGACAGCAGCCAGCCAATTAGAGAGACGTCACTGTTCATAACCAACAATACATGTTTGTGTTGCTTCTGCTTGTCAGGATGAGGAGCCTGCATAGCGCGGAACCAGCGGTCCAGTCATTCCCCCAGTATCGTCCCCCCCCACACACACACTGGGACTCCGGTGTTTACATTTACAACAAGCAGATCATCTCTACATGAAGCAGTATGTCGACACTTTCATTTCATGAATAATACACCTCGTTACTATTTTGGCCTGGCACTTTACAGGGGCAGCTTTTCTCAGCGACCGGCTCCATGCACGGCTTGTCGAGATAATTACTCAACGGAAAACAAAGAGGAAATTTCATATTTAAACTTGTGAGGATTTAAAGTCGGTTGTGCGCTGCCGCTGCTGCTGCTGCTGCTGCTGCTGCTGTGCCAAAGGATACAAAAGGGCTCCTCCCTCTTGAGTGAAAAATTAAGATGAGAGAAAATTGCAGTACTTTCTAGCCGGTACACAAAGCACTTAACACTCTCCTACAGCTCCGTCTGGACTCAAACAAACCTGCCCCCCCTTTCCTCTTTTTTTTTTCTTTTCAAAGCACACCACAATTAACCTCAAGTGCAAAAAGGTCAGGACAAAGTCATTTCAGTCATTTCGAGTCATTTCTACAACTGTGATGATGCCGCTGCCCCTCAATCTCTCTGCATCGTCACTCTGTGATTGGTTCAAGCAAGAGCCAGATTAATGTGTTTGTATATAGCCTTCGGGAAGCTAACGTAATTGCAAAAAAAAAAAAAAAATGCAAAAGACTTCTATGTGTTATTTTTTCCCAGTGGAGAGCAGATGGGTTTCTTTATCTATGTGCAATCAGAACCTGAAACTGGTGTTTGTCGAGCGCCTCACAACATCCTTCACAATTTCACATGAGCGCAGAGTATTTCTTCAACTAATGATGATGAGTTCGATAGTTTAATTGTCTTTTCCATTTAGTTTTATCAGAAAACGTGGGGCAAAAACGCATTGGTGAGAAAAACACTGTGCATTCTAACTTTTATTGGTAATTCAGAATGTTAATTTTGTCCATAACTATGAGGAAAGGAGCTGAATCACACAGCCAGAAACAAAGAGCACGCAGAAGAAAATGTATTTCACAAAGAACCTTTGTTTGTGAAAACGATCAACAAAAACACAAGCAAGGCAAGTCGATGGAGACTCCACGAGCTGAACCAGGCCAAACAACCCTGGGAACAAGCTGACCAGGCGTCCGCACTTGAAATGAAAACTGGGTAGAAAACAAAACACTGAGGTGGCCAACAGGCTCCGCTCTCCAGCCGCCACTCCAGCACGGTGCGGCTGAACAGCAGGTCAGGAACCAAATTACTGAGCTTATAAGAACCTGAGAAGAAATAAAGAGAAGGAGAGCAGAGAGAAGGGAGTCATCTCCAATTCTCACCAGCTGTCACCAGTGGCTCCTTTTGTTTTTTCCAAGTGACTCCTATAACTTTTGCTGAGCCACCACAAATCACAGTTAGCACACTTTGAATACTCCCAGCCGCTTCCTCCCCCCACGTCTGTCGCAGCAACTTCACTACCTACTGGCCTCTTTTGCAAGCAACAACCCCTTATGCTAGCCCGTGACTGCCTGCATTAATTCTCCTGTGAAATCACGGGGTAACATAGAGCGCGCTGTGTTTACAAGACCAACCGCGGCTATGAAGTTTGACAGTGCGGTTATTCGCCGTCCCTGCAACTACACCCAGGAGAGGGATGCATGCAATGTGAGAAGAGGAGCACCAAGTGTGCTGGGGAGAGAGTGACAGTGAGAATTAATGCTGAAGTCGGTCGAAAACCGACCGACTGCCAACTGTCCAACCAGTTCACTCTCGGGTCCTCAAAGATCTGATGATTTAATCTCGATTGTGGAAAAAACAAATGCAGCTTTGAAGTTGATCTGTGTGAGGAAACACAAAAACCTAGTAAAGCCTGAGTTGATGCAGAACCTTCTACTCTGATACAACCACCAAAGGACCTGAAAATGCTAATTTAGCTGCAGGTTTCTGTGCTTGTTATTGTGTCACTCTGTATATTTGCTTCTGGATGGCTGGATTTTTTCTCACATCTTTACTGAATGTATAAGGCTTCTTTCACAGCATAGCTCATCACATTAATGCAGACAGATGAGATGGATATAATATCACATCATTGAAGTGAGTCTTTATTTTCCTCTTAACTCTCGGAAGGTTACGAAGGCAGCGTTTAAATATTATCACTTATTTCCATGGCTGATAAATCGACACTTTTCTGGGATCAAACGTAAGCGAGCGCTGGACAGGATCACTCTTGGACTGTGCAAACACAAGAGAGAAAAGTTGAAATCGTGAAGGAACAGCGAAGCTCCAGTGACATCGTCACTCATCGCCTCTTTGTATAATGGGCACTAAATGTTCCTGAAGCGCGATCACATGCTGGTGCTGCGGTTATCAGGTGGGTGCCTGCTCCCTGTCAGCGCGGGCACACAGCCGTCACTAAAAGGACTGACAGAGGGGCTTTTTCAATGGCTTCTCTCCTGAATCCTGTTTTGCTGTTGCGGCACAATGTGACTATCTCAACCTTGACAGCTATCCAAATTCATTCTCACCGCTCGCTCATGCTCAAAGTGCAGAACACTCCCCCCTCAGTTTATCCAGGAAGTAGCACGAGGAGACCAGTGCAAACGCTGCGAATGCAGCTCGAGAGTCCCACTCAGGAACCACCCATCTAAAAACGTTCACTTCCAGAGATCTTGTAATATCAGCCCCACCTTTCAGACACTTTAAGCACCGAGAATATGAAACATTTAAAGCTTAATTTAATGCTTTTTTTTCAAAAACTGATCTGAGGTGTGTCTATAATTCTCAAAGTGTCCGATAAAATGGCAAAGTGTTAAGTGCAGATTTATCAAATATCCTTGAGTCAGATATGTTTCCCACAAGCCCGGTTCCTGGCAGGAAGCCTAATGAAGCTGATTCTCCCACAGTCAACAGTAAACAGATTTTACGTGCGCGAGACCTCATCCCTACAAAACACCTTAAGCCAACTCATGTATTTTTAAGCAGGATCTGCTGTTAAATTATTAAAACATTAGCAAATTAAGTTGACTTAAACTCTACAGACTAGACCTCCCGAGGTTCAAAAGCAGCTAAAGAGACATTTACTGCAGGCGTCCTCCATTTGCCCACTTCAGTGGCTTGAACGCACAGAGGGTGGGGGAAACACCGTCACCCCGCTGGATCACAACCAAATGCATCTGTAAACATTTGTCCGACAGTTTTGCGAACATGTATCTCGTTTAATTAACTAAAAGTAACTCGTATTTCAGTGTTAGCTGGAGTCAAGCGCTTGTCATAACAGGGAAACTGAATGTGGGCGACGCAACAGTGCAAACATTTCAAAGAGCTCAGCAAAGCATAAAAGCGTGGAGATGATACTGCGTCCTCCCTGCTGAGCGAGAGTCAGTCGGGCTGGCTGAGCCTCACACAATACTGACACGAGGACGCGTCGCTCCCGCTTGGTGTTTAGATCCCATCAAGTCTGCTGCAGCTCGCTCACACATTAGGGTTCAAAAATAGCCAAATCGCTTTTTTTGAGGAATTTACATATGCAGTTGGGACTAAAGAGTGCATCACAGGGATAACACACACGCACGCACACACACACGCACGGCTAATTTCTAGACACCAGTTACCCTCAAAGGATAACTTTCCATCTCATGGTCCTGTGGTACAACTCACCACCAAAAATTACAAAATGCAACAAGTCAGACAAACACAACTGCAAAATCAGAAAAGCAAAGCAGATAAACACAACAACAAATCAGAAAACACAACTGTAAATCAGAAAAAAAAAAGTAAATTGGGAAAAAACACAGCTGCAAATCAGAAGACATCAAAACATTATCTTTAAACAGAAAAGGTGGGTACTTACAGGCAACAAGATCCTTCGCTGATTGAATGAACTCGCCTTCTTCCTTCCGGTTGAATGATGGTCTTCCAACACTGTGGTGGGGCCAGTCAGCAGTTTCATAAACAAAGTCAGGTGAGCCATGCTGGTGCCTTTCAATCCTCAATAACACAGTGGGTAGCCTGTACTTCAAAATAAAATCCCTTTGAATACTGGGAGTGGTCATATCAGAGGCTTTAGGGCGATGAGACTGCAGCTTTTATTTTGAAATAAACATCCAATACTGCATAACTGAATTTTGACAGGCACCATTTAGACAACTCCCCGTTATGTTATATTGTGGCAGATTTGTACCTCAAGGCCACCATACTTCAGAGAGAAGAATGAAAACCAGAGTATCAGAAGATCACACACGCTCTGGTAAACATGTAAACTACACAGAGAGGCTCATACGCCTTGATCACATCAGAAAAACCAGGTGACCCAAGTAGACATCATTTTATCCATGATAACATGTTTTTTTTTAATATTAATGAGCAGAAGGTGTCAACTACAAATACAAACTGTGGTAACAGAGACTCAGTACACACGCAGGATGAAAAGAACTCATTAACCACACAGCAGACCATTTTACTTCCGGCCTGTTAACAGCGAACCCACATAATTACTGTCAGCTCAAATTGATCAAATCTGTCACGAGCGAAATTCATCAGTTTGATTGGAGGAAGTGGAGTTCCTCACCAGGTGAAGAGGAAACTCTGAATGTTTTGTCAAAACTATCAGAACGGAATAATTAGTCTGAGTGCAGTCCCAGTCACTCCGTGACAGGTCCAAATAACTTTCACCATTCAAACTCCGTTTTCACTCTTGGGAACGATGCGGTGAAAACGTCTAAGTGGTGTTAAAGTGGCGTTGGACTGCAACAGCACCACGCTGATGCAGACAAAACAAAGTTGTGTGCAGGAGAAGAAAACGGCAGATGTAGGAGCCCGTACCAATTCATCAAAATATGCTCTCATCGGCTACTTCAAATCAGCAGGGGGAAAAATATCTGCACTCAATGTTTTATTGAGCAATGGCTGGAAAAGTGTAATTATTGTTCTTGCATTGATGTATTAATGTGGCGTTAAAAAATACGGTGGTGATTTGAGGCTCTTTTTATTCCCTACGCAGTCGCTGCTTGTTTACAGGAAGACACACACACACACACACACACACACACACACACACACACACACACACACACACACACACACACACACA
>JAUESF010000070.1:12973274-12998151 GCA_032274765.1 Malacoctenus tetranemus | reverse complement strand
TGTGTGTGTGTGTGTGTGTGTGTGTGTGTGTGTGTGTGTGTGTGTGTGTGTGTGTGTGTGTGTGTGTGTGTGTAACTAATTTAGCTAGAGGACAGAGTGTGATTGTGCATGTATGTGGGAGGGGTGTGGGGGAGGCAAGACAAATTCTTGTATAAATGTGAAGCATTGTGTTCTGCTCGATTCAACACCAAACCTGTGATTAATGAACAGCACAACAATGCCAGAGCTTATTTTACTTGGAAAGTGTGATCCATCCACCTCCATTACATGCATGGATTTAAGTTTGGGTTCCACAAAAACAACAAGCTCTCAATACTTGCTCCTGGAGTCAAAATGAATATCAAATGCTCAAAAACAGCAAAACAAACAGACACGCTCACATTTGAGCAGACAGAATACATTAACTGGTTTGCTGGAACAGATATTCTACAACTAAATACTACGTTATCTGTCCTGTATTTAAAATTGATGACAGAGTTAATTTATGGCATATAAACTGATTAAATTATTTGAAACCTAATGTAATTTAAGATGACAGACTGTGATTGATCAACTTGTGTTACTTTAAAGGTTCAGACAGAACATCCGAATGCTTTTGTTATTCTGATCTAACTGGCCTATAAAACTCCTCCTTCATTTGCTGACGTTATGCTAAAAGCAAGACAAATTCCCTCCTTATGCTCTGTAAAACTTTCAGGCCTCTCAGGTTTGTGTATAGAGTCAAATCCGGGGATAAATTCATGCGAAACTGGTACGACAAGCAAATATTAGTTTGGAGCCGACAGAAGTTTCACAGCACAGAGAGACAGACACTGAATATTGAGAAGTGTGATGGAACTGTGGGTTTTTGTGATCACATGCTGCAGATTGCGAGACAGGCTGCCTGGCCATATGTCCTTGGCAGGCCTTGACAAGTTGTTGTATAATAGTCGACTCATGTCCAGCATATCACTCCTCACTTTTCTCTCTTTCTCTTGTCGTGGCGAACATGACTTTTTTGTTGTCTTTCCTCCCCCGAGGCAGCGAACATATGGAAAAACCAAATTCCCAAGAAAAGTTGTGTTTCCAACTTACCTTGGTTTTGGTCTCAACTATCCAAATTTTACATGAAAAATAGTTGTGAACAGTTTCCTGGAGTGAAAGAAGGGAATGAAATCCTAAAATAATGACTGCGTTTGGTCTGCACGAGCGTTCACCTGCTGGTGATCTCCGATGAGGATGAGGTGTTGGCACTCTTTGCTCAGTGTGGTGACGGTGTGGGCCTCCAGGACCTCTGCAGCCTCTTCAACAATCACCACACGGGGACGCACTTGCTGCAGGACTTTGCGGTACTTGGCGGCGCCTGTCGTTGTCATGCCAATAACCTGAAAAAAACAAAAACAAACCATGTTCATTTAAAAGCAATCGCAGCCATTAACACCATGTATCTACGATCAGATTTATTGTATTATGAGGCCATATAACTAGAGGAATCATCTTGTCTGCATTTAACCGATTCTTTTCATGGTTAACCTTTAACACAATCTAAGAGCAGTAAGCTGCAGTAGTGCATGACCCTGGGGGGCATTTTGAGGGTTTATGGGCCTTGGTCAGTGATGGAAACAATGTTCGCGACAAGCAGAAGCAAAAGTTTTCCCCACCACTCGAACCAGTGACGTTCCAGTCACAGAGAACCTCTCTCTACCCTCAGACCACCACTGCCACCTACAGGCCACCATTGCAACTTATTATTCGATCATAGAAATAGATTATGAAACTTTCAGAGATTTGAATCGGTGTATTAAAGCATCAGGTTCTGTCATTGAGCTGAAAATGTATGAATTTTGTGTTTCAAAACACTTTAAAGTAATTAGTTTTGATTATAAACCAAGGGACTCTAATGATTGCTGCAGTTATGGTGTACCTTTGCTTCCTTGAGGACACAGAGGTCCTCGTGTCGTTTGACATCAGCCAGCCTGTCCGCTGCCCCCTGATACTCTCGTTCAAACTGTTGGGCTTTCAAGCGCAGCTCCATCCTGTAGCGTTTCACCCACAACCTGCAGGCATTTCTTCAGTTATGATCTGGAAACAACTTTGAAGAGGCGATGCAAAATGGACTGAATAAGCAATGTGCTTGACATGGCAACATCGTCTAACTATCGCAGGTAATATTGTCGATTACAGCTAAATTGTTGCTGAATTTGTGAGGTTAAAGGACAATCACACCAATGCAAACGTGGCCGTAAATCTTGTCGTTTTCACATGAGAGGAACTCTGGAGTCACATCTTGGCTTTCTGTGGAAACAAAACCTTCTGGGATCTGTTTTGCCAGTGATTAGTTGACTTAATTATACACTCTGGGAATATGCTTCTCGCAGACTGTGGTTGCTTGGGGGATGAGAGGAGTGAGTCGGAGGAAAGCAGAAAACAAGACAGGGATGAGAGAACTCTTCAATTAAGGTGATTGAAGGTGAAACTTGGGAGAAAAAGGTTTGTAGTGGAAAAACAGAGAAAAAAAAGTGAAGCATCGTCTGTGAACCTACCGATAGAGTCGCCATCTGTCTTGCAGATTGAGGCCCCACACGTTCAACACGTTGGCTTCCTCTTCGTCGCTCATCGCTGCGCTCTTCTGCAGCTCTCGTTTGATCTTTTGTTGCATCTTTTTCCTCTGTTCCTTTGGCATCTTAAAAAATCAAGACATGATCGAGCCTTCTTCAGACCGTATGTTCATTGAAAGGTGAGCGGGCTGTTACTTTGTTTGGGAAACATTATGGCAGCTTGTTTTCGATGAAGAGCACATTGTGGGGTACTCTACATTCTAATTGGTTTCTTAGCAGTTGGTTTAAAGGCACTGCAATTACATGCATTACCAAATAAACACCATTTAAATGTCAAAATAATCTAGAATCATGTAAAATGGTGCATTAGTGATGTATTTTGCTTTCAACAATTTTCTATTGGAAACGTGGATGCAAACACGTGCACAAATTAACTAAATTTGAATGTAAAAACATTGGAAGTTTGTTAGACTGATCAGTGACTGAAGAAATGTAAAACTCCATACTTATTATGTTATAGAAGGCAGCTCCTCTTAATATTACCTCAAATCCATCCTCACTCTGCTCAGCTTCTAGGTCAGCTTCTTCAAGGGCCATGGCCAGCATCTGCTTCTCCAACTTCCTGGCACTCTCCTCCAGGTCCTTCTTCTTCTTGTTACGGTCTTTCTCTCTGTGCCCAAAGCTCCAGTGTTCCAAGTCTTCAAGAATCCGCTCTGCCTGCATCAGATCGGCCTCTTCTTGGAATTGAATGAGACCGCCGTCTTCCAGCTCCATCCCCACTGCTGCTGCTACTGCTGGATGGAACCCTATTGGCATAGAGGTGATTTCATCACCACAGCAAAACATAGAGGTACATTTTTCAAGTTATAAATATTCATGAAACATAAAACATGGGAGAGTGAACATACATAAATGTTGATAAAGAAAGGGTAACCAATGAATAACCTGATGGAGGGAACAAACAATCTCAGCCATTCAATGAATTGTGTGCACGTGTGTGTGCGCGCGCACGTGTGTGTGTGTGTGTGTGTGTGTGTGTGTGTGTGTGTGTGTGTGTGTGTGTGTGTGTGTGTGAAATCACAGGTAGACTCACTTTGAACTGTGTTCTCTGTCTCCCTCTGCTGGACGACAGTGGAACCCAATCCCAGCCACTCCATCAAATTGGACTTCCGCTCTCTCATGGTCATAAATCCGTCCTGTGTCTACACATCAATTTATTTTCATCAGTGAGTTGACATTCTTTTGTGATTTGGTTTGCATGACTTACTCAAACATATCGAGTCTGTATGCTTTTAAGTCCAACTTACAGGGTGTAGAAGCAGACTGTTCCAGTGCCTGAATGAAATGAAGTTTTGTAGGACGGTTTCACGCAGTACACCTTTCAGGGAACACTCAAGCTGGATGCTGTGGTTCTGGAGTGCATTCTCTGCATCACGGAGCTCTTCGTATACCTGGTCCAAGGTGGATAAAGTGTTAGAAATAGGCAGCAGTCGGCATAGTGTCCAAAAATGCTACTACATTACAGGATTATTCAAATCAAAGTTAAGTGTTGGGGTAAAAAAAAATACTTGAATGAAAGGAAAGAAAATGTACTCAGTATTGGGAAAATTATCAGTTTTATAACTTCCACTTCAGGTCAAGCACCACAAACTCACGTCGTTATGCGCATTCCGCAGCTGAGACGGCCGACGGTGCCTGAAGTTTTGCGAGTTGGCCAGGTCCCTCAAGTTGAAGCTCTTCAGAGTTTCACTGTTGCTTCGACCGCCAACTCTCACGATGCCAGTCTTTAGAAACTTGTAAATTCCTGAAACGTGGAGTCAAAAAAAATGCAAAAAACATTTAAACTTGGCCAACATGCTCTTTTGTTGTTGTTTTTTGCACATGAACAAGAATTTATCATCTTGGCATTAAAAGTTAGTAATTTATTTGAACAAATGAAGACATCTGATGTATTGGAGAGCATGGTACGAGACTCACCCTCAAGAAACTGATCCAGGGCATGGTTGGTGTAGCACACGACAAGCATTGGACCTCTCTCATTTGTAAAAATGTCCTCATTCCAGAGGTCCTGATTAGTCAGGAGAGCCTGAGCAACCTTCAGGCCAACATATGTTTTACCTGAAGTGATTAAGAACGCAGATGGTGAGCTTGAGGTTGGAACTTCATTGAGAAAAATTGAATTTTGCAGTTCTTGAAATCGAGGTGCATTTGTCAGGTTCTATTGAAAATACAGAAACCATTCACAGTTGGATTCGTCCCTCAGAAGAAAGGCTTCCCCATGTCTTACCTGTGCCTGGAGGACCCTGTATGATGGCCAGCTCTTTAGTGAGGGCCAGCTGGAGGGCTTTCATCTGAGACTCATCCAGTCCCAGCTTTTCCATTTCTGGCCAAGCATCTGGCTTCAGGCTGGAAAAGGGTGACATGCTGCTCTTGTGTTGAGGGTCAGCGATGGATTTCAGGTCATAAACATCGTTCCCTCGCAGGTAAGCTGGGGGCCGCACATCTTTGCTGCACTCCACAATGTACCTGGTGGGAGTCAAAGACTCATTGTTACTTTGTACAGAAAAGTATACAGCTGGAAAGTGTGTAAACCCTGCAAACTTAAAGATATTGGCAGACTTGTAGTAAAAAATCCCAAGATCTATGAATAATTAGTGCACTAATTAGTGCACTGAGCAATGTATAAGACATGATTTTGGATTTCATTCAATTTGGTGATTCATACTTTACTTAATATATGATTATTAACTTTTCAATGTGATAGACTCGATTTAACTGCAAGAGGGAAACAGTAGTTTCACAGGCTTGAGTTTTCAATTGTTAAAACAATTCTAAAAGAGGAGAGAGCAAAAAAGTTTCTAAACTTCAGGGGAAACAGTTTGATTTAGTGTCGGTTAGAGAGCTAACGAATACAAACCATTGTTTCCTCTTTCCTTTCTTCTGAGCAACCCTGAAGGTACTCACAACTGAACTTGTGAACTCACGGATGCGTAATCGCTCGCTCACACAAGATAGGATTGTTCCTGCTCAACTTTCTGTGTGTGCCTCCCTCCCTACAACTCAACACTTTCCAGAGAAACAACTTGACCTTGACAGCGAAACTCAAAACTTTCCCACAGCAGTGAGACACGCACTCCCACCTTTGAAAGGGCAGGTCAGCCTCCACCTGCTCCTGCAGGCCCTCCAGAACATATCGGTAAGCCTCAAAGTAGGCACTGGTTTCAACCATCAGGAACACCTGTTGTTCCTGGAAAAGACAGTCGTATCAGTTAGTTGCACGGCCTCCGTTCTTCAAAACCACAACAGCTTCCGCACGTTGGTTGATAAACTATTGAGGTGAAACAATCCATCTGTCCATCTTCTTCCCCTGATGAAGAACGTGGAGCACAGAGAAGCAGAGTCTCTCTCTCAGAGAAGAGAGTTCCTCTCTATGTCATGAAGTTTGAGGCTGGTCGTCTTGAAGAGAAGACCTGTTTCTCAGCTTGCGTCCGTCATCTCATTCTTTCAGTGATGACCCAAAGTTTATGACCACATGAGTGACAACAAACACCCACTGTGCTCCTTTTATTGTGAATAAAGCCCCCAGATGATGTAAAAGCTCTTCTGGTGGGACAAACAAAACTGAATGTTCTCACTTTGTATGTCAGCTTCAATCATATTTTGTGGTGTGATTTGCTTTTGTCGTGATTAGAATGCCAACTTGTCTTTCCGAAATCACTTATATCAGATAATCTTTCACTTTTAAGTGTAAATTTTCACAGCTAAAAGAGTACGTGTTTGCAAATTACTCAAATTTATGCTTACACTCAGGGCAAAATGCCACCCCTACAGTGGCTGTAACATTATGTATCCTCAGTTGCCAAGTGTCCAAATTGCTTAGCAACCGTTAAGAGAAATAATGCACACCCCCTACCTGAATGGTGGCCAACTTGAGTCTGCTTTCTTCTGTAAAAATAATCTGGACCCTTCCCTCTTGCAGGTCCTTAGGGTCTCGATCTGACACCGTGGCGAACAGAAAGCTTTCGAAATTATCAGAAGACAGGCACACCAGTGAGCCATAGATCAGCCTCTTGGAGTTCTGCCAGCGCACAAACTGTGGGAAGACAGAGGAGACAATTATCAAAACCCCTGCTGAGACTCCATTTATCACCCGCCAACAAAATATCACTGCTTATTTTAAGTATTCAGATGTTCCGATAGAATTCAAATTGTCTCACCTTTAGTGGCTGAACGTCAAACTTGACGATGTAGGCGATGCCAGAGTGTGTGCACGTGGGCGCCACCAGTTGTGTGTTGAAATATATTCGGATGTCATCGAAGCGCTTCTTCTTCAGCGGGTTGCTGTCACTCCCCATTTCCATTTGGTCCCGGATTAACTGCTGGATCCCCTCGCGAAGAGGCCGCACGAAGTCTTCTCTGAGCAGCCGGAAGTGCGTGTCAAGGTAGATGTGGGTGCTTGTGTAGCGCTGGGAGGTGAGGTTCTGCCGGAGGAACGGCCTCTCTCCTTTGTGGAACTCCTCAGGAGTAGGGTAAATCGGTATGTTCCGGAAATTCTCCTGCTGCTCCTCCGCATCTGTGTGAAAAGTTACAGTTCAGATTCAAAATAATAAAAAAAAAAAAACAGGCCTCAAAAACAGGGGGGCAGGTAGAGGGGAGGGGGGGGACATTACCATCACCAGAAGGCAAGAGGACATAGGAGTCCTTGTCGGAGCGTAGAGTTCCCTCTCTGGACCTCTCCTGCAGGTGTGCAATCAGGGCCCGAAGACTCTCCACCTTTTTGTCTATCGCAGGCTTGATGTTGACACCTAAAGCTCTCAGACTGTTGATGGAGGCTTCAAATAGCGTCACAAGCATGCTCACAGCCTGGACAGAGCTAGCAGGGAAGATGTTGATCACCTAAAGAAAACAGTTTGAAATCCGTCAGGCCGTCAGGTCCACTCCATGATTTCGTTCAGCTTAATCATATGACTGGTTCCTTCATTTACTTGTGTTTCCGTACCTCTGAGACAATAACCAGGATGTTGTCCAGATGCTGAGGGTACTGTGCTCGACGGAGAGGGTTGGATTCAGACCCCATGCCCCCCAGATATAACGGCAAGGTGGTCTGAAAGAACCCTGACTGTTTGATGATGTTGGCCAGGTGCTGCAGCGTGACTCTGTCGGCGTGCGATTTGAGCGCCACGCTCAGCACCCGACAGAGGAGTTCGGTGAGATCCTGCCTCATTTTGGTTTCACCGAGGACCGTCTTCAGATCTGGGTGTGAGGACAGAGTGATAGCGACTAAAGACGGATCTTCCTGGGAGAGATCTTGGAGGGACTTGAAGCCCAGCCGGTGCCTCCTCGGTCCCCTGTCTGAGCCGGTCGGATGCCCGCCATGTCCGCCCCTCCTCCCCCCCGTTGTGTCCGTCCTCGTCGCTCCTCCCCTCTCAGCTGCGCCAGACTTTGGGTTTCTCCATGCGCCTTGCCCTCCACATCCACCTCTTCCTCCTGACGTGTTCCTCCTGCCCCACCTGTCTGACTCTGGTGGGCCTCTCCACTGTACTTCTACACCTCTCCCTCTTGCTCCACCCATTTCCTTCCTGCCCCTTCCTTTTGACTCTGTTCCTGAAAACCGCCTCCAATCACCTCCTCCATCTTCATTTTTCTTGGCACTTTGATGGGTTTTCGTATTCAGGCCGCTTTTTCCATATGGGTTTCCCTCTGCCTCTTCCCTTCTTCCCTCTGTGCCTTCATGGGTTTCCTCTTTCAGGCCTGTATCCATATCTGAGAAAACACAACAATCATTTGAAAAGTTAAAAATGACAAGTTTTTTCCTCATGCACTCTGTTAGCTTTATTATCCTGTCATAGACGGTGCCGGTATCATCTCCAGGTCCCCTTTTCATCAGTCTCACAAATGGCTTCTGTCAATGTTTTGATTGAAGAAAACAGAAAACAGATTTTATTTAAGAAGTAGGTGTAAAAAAAACACAGGCTCAATAAAAGTGTACAAGGATTCCAGTTTCGTTTTCTTTTCTTTTTTTTGCACAAGCCCGACCGAAGAAAAGAAAGTGACTGAGGAGAAGTGGTTACTTTCACTTACACTCTTCCCTTTTCTCTCCCACTCAGTGTTGTCAAGGTCACAGGAGAGTTGGAGGAGGAAAGAGGGTGAGCTCACCTCCAATAATTGCTGGGGGATTAAAAATAACCACTTTCTACTTTCTTGTACTTGTATCTTCTTTTATCTTGTTTTATATTTTTTTCAAAAAGTGGAAGAGCAACATTGACGATATTTGAATTTCTGAGAGGAATGCACTTCATTCAGACTTGGGACAAACCAGCATAAATTGTGCCACCTGCTGGATGTTCAGGCTTTGCAACTAAAGTTTCTATTCCTGGGAAAGGACCAAAGCCTTTTGATGCAGATATGAGGAAAGACAAAGGTCATCTCTGTGATAGCCTGCAGTAAACTGCTACACTTCCAATTCACTGGACATCTTATATATACAAGCAACACAAGTCAATCTAACATCGAAAGCATGAATTCCTATTTCATACAGGGGAACATATTTCTTTACAATCTCAGCACTTCTTCTTGAATGGAACAGAAACATCTATTTGGAATAAATCAACCAAAAGAGAATATTCACACAGTGTATTTTCCTTTAAACTGATGTTTGCAATGGCCTGTGGTACATTGCATTTATAATTTACATGAGGGTGTGGCAGACAATGACTCAGCCATCCCAACATATACCGACCTTAATAAGTGATCATAAGCTGGCATCAGAGCCGTTCGCCTCTCATTAATCTCTGCAAACATTACCAGGACGTCCACTAACGTCTCCACTGGGATTTTCTGACTGGGACAGCCATTGATGAACCACTGAAGTTGTTCTCGGTGGGCTCAAAACTCAAGTATTTACTTTTTTTCAGAGCATTGACGTAAACTTCAAAACACGGACTTCAAACGTAATTTGGAGAAGGACATCTATTTGTGAAACTCACTCATTTTTCGATTTTTCTAATGACCTGGAGTTGACATCAACTGTTGTCTTATTTTACTTAAAAACACGATTATTTGATCTTTTCTGCACAGAAGACGGGTTTATTTTCAACAAGTTTCTGATGTAAAACAAGTTCATTACGTTAACAAAATTATTCTAATAATACAGTCCAGCCGGTGTCATCTGTTCGTTAAAAATGGACATTTTTTTTCCGTTTCAATATTTCTGACCATAATTGAACGTCTCTCATGTTACGCTCCTAAATTAGCAAACAAGCTAAACGTTTACAGGGAAAACCCCCATAAACATACGACACAAAAAAACAAAACTTACCGAAAGCGAACTACACATGGCAATTTCCACTGAAAGATGTATTCAAGACGAAAGGAAGCGAACGTTGTTGCTGAAGTTTGGTTGTTTCGTCCGGCTGTCTCCGACAAACATCCCTCACTACTTTGACGGCGAGTCCCAGGAAGCTGCTATTTAAAAGCTCCGTCACTCTCGGTTTCGTTTCTCCACAACAGCCACTCCTTGCATCCGGAATCTAACTGTGACAAAGCAAAAAACACGGCCATCAACCCTGCACATGCCCATATTTGTGTACACACGGTACACGTTGGAAGGTGGGAATGTACTTCGATGTAGAGTCGCTCTTGCAGAAGGGGTGTGTGTGTGCGCGCGTGTGTGTGTGGAGGGTTTCTGCTGAGGGCTAACGGTGCACCTGCAGTCCGCTGGGAAATAGTGTTTTTCTACCAGTGGCAGCACGCCCAAGATAATACGATGAATCATCCCAATAAAAAATAATCATCAGGTTGGTTTATTGCCTACCTAAAATGCCCCATATGGTGATCATTTTCATAAGCTTGCAGTAGAAATGCACTATTTTAACGGTTCTTTCTAACGTCGAGTTGGATCCCGCTATCATGGTTGTCAACCTGCAGCCCCATATTCCCGTGAAGGTCGCGCAAATGACCACGAGTGGCGCCCGAGGCTTTGCCTGCCCCGAGGATGACAAAATTGGCAATGTCAGGGCTTGAAGTAACACCGAGAGCAGACCTACCAAACTGTACACTGCTTTTATGTTGGAAGTCCTTGATTAGGCATGTTGATTCTTTGGTGTGAGCCCCATTGCTTGGCTTCACTGTAATGTTACAGCAACCAAAGAGGGTGTTTTATTTAATAACTTAGAGGCAATCTGGGGGCCTTAGGAAAAAAAATAGCTCAGGAACCACTTTATTTAGTAGTTTAAATGTGAAAAAATGACTTCATCAACATAGTAATGTAAAATTTTTGGACTGTAAACTTATTCGAAAACATGTATAGTTGGGTGGAGAGTTTCTTTAACTTTGCAAACTTCTGACAGTTTCGTTAATTGAAGATTTTTTGAAAATAACGTTTATTTGCTTTATACATACACAAACAAGTTATTAGCCCAGGTAACGTGTGCATTTTCTGTATTCTAAAACAATGACTCTCAAGATGAACCAAGAAAAACACAAATTAAATAAAATGAGTCCGAAAACAGCTAATTACACACAGGGTGCGAATAAAAATAGAGTGAAAGGTATCGTCTCAGTAGTTTAATATTTCTATTGTGAAATCTCCTCCTCCTCCTCCTCGTAGACTTCCGGCATCTTGGCCCTACGTCACCCTTCAGTCTGAGCAGGGAGGCTAGCTGGTGCAGCTGTATCCTTGGTCGCTTCTGCCAATGTAAACATGTAGTCGCTCCCACTGTGCGGCCGTATCGCTCCTGGGCAGTGTTTAGCAGCTGGTCACCAACTCGCCAGTGGCTCCGACAACGATGGCCGTGCTGCTGAACGTTGCCGTTTCTGAACTTGGGCAGTGCAGGGTTAGCCTAAGCTAACACTTGAATAGCTAACCTACTGTGTCGGGTTGTTTTGTATGAGGCTGGCCTTTGCTAATTAAGACCGCTAGTTAGCTTCGGATCGGCTGCGATGGACGGCTGAAGCGGGCTGAACCGAACAAAGGACTATGGCTCGCAATGTCATCTAACATGGACACGCCAAAAAGTAGAGACAAGATGATGAAACCCAGGAGCGCTGCATCGTCTCCAGTCAACGGAAAGCGAGGTAACGGTTGCTAACTGTGTCCAGTCAGGTCAGCAGCTTTCAGTGTGTGCCATCATATGATCTGCACGATTCAGCAGCGAAGTCAGTAACTCCATTATTCCCAAAGTACTTTCCAAGATATGAAAATAAACGTGTTATTTTGTTTGCTTCCTATTGTTTACACATCGCGTGGGTTGTACTTTATTTTGAGAAGTAGCTCGTACAAGTTAATATAACATGCTATTCTAAGCTTGCAGTTTTTATCAGTTCTTGTTGACACAGTGAGGAGTTGCAAGAGCTCTATCATGTTTATCGAGGATGTTGCAGTTGAGTTGCATTGAGGGGAAAGATGTACAGAGGTGTTTCAGTTATATTGTCGATCTGCTTTGTTTGCGTGAGGATAAAAGGACTGAAATGTGACAGACTGTTTCTGTGCTTAGAAATTATTTCCCCACTATGGACATCGACAAATCAGTGAAAGGAACAACCAGTGACTTCCAAGATAAATAACCATATACATCAGTGTTTGATCACCATCTGTCTGACAGCTTTGAAGAAGACTCAAAAGTCTTTGTAAAAGCAGAATCTTTGGCTGATCCATAAGACTTTATATCGTGCATCTGTGTGTGATGAAGTCAGTAGTTAGAGTTAAGATACAGGTGAAGTGATAGAGTGTTTTGCGTTTCAGACTGGGACAGCAGGCGCAAGAGGAAAATCGCCGACATCACGCAGGCCCTCAGTGAGAGTCCTGTGGATGTGGCGGCCCTGAGACGGATGGCCATCAGTGAGGGGGGATTACTGACTGATGAGATACGCTGCCAAGTTTGGCCCAAGCTCCTCAACGTTCCCCAAAACATCTTGGAACAAGATCCAGGTACTGTGTGAAAAACCTAACTGTTCGAAACACGTCTCGCAATAGCTTCTCTAATCTGGCAGGCGAGATGGATTGCGTGCATAACATGGTTTACGACACAGCACACTTTCTTTGTTGAACAACAACTTTTGCTCTTTTGGAATGGTGAATTGACCCTTTAAAAGGAGCCAATGAAAAAAGTTCAATAGATCAGAAGCAATGGCAGTATCCGTCCTGAAGTGTTCTGGTTGACCTGCTCATATTTTCCCCTTAGAGTGTTGTAACCTCGCGTTATCATGTGATTTTACAGTCTCGTGGAATCCATCTTGCTTGCAATGTAATTCCTAATTTCCCTCAGGGAGTCCTGCCAAGGGATTGAAAAAGTTTTACCTCATCTAATGCATTTATTATGCATATATTTCCACTATGTGTGTCAAATGTACTTGCTGCCTGCTGTAAGTTCTCTCAATGTTGCTGGCTGTAATGTGTGTTGTGCAGAAACAGTGGAGCGAGAAAATAACAAGGACTACAACCAGGTGTTACTGGATGTTCAGCGCTCACTGCGAAGGTTCCCACCTGGTGAGTGTGTTCTGTCGTAGAACTGTCCAAACGACTGTTGTATGAGTGTGCTGTATTTATTAAAATAACTGTTGTTTGTGTGATCTTTGGGGTTGCTACAGGAATGCCAGACGAGCAGAGGGAGGGCCTTCAGGAGGAGCTAATTGACATCATCCTCAGAGTTTTGAAGCGCAACCCCCAGCTGCACTATTACCAAGGATACCATGACATCGTCGTCACCTTTTTACTGGTCCTGGGAGAGCGCTTAGCCACCGCTCTGGTAGAGAAGCTCTCAACTCATCATCTCAGGTACGACAACTCAGTGTTTTTACCAGTATTTGCATTCGTGGCTTTTGTTCTTTGAATGCTCACTGATGCTTCTCTTTCTCAGGGACTTCATGGATCCCACCATGGACAACACTAAACACATCCTTAACTATCTGATGCCCATCATTGAGAGGGTCAACCCTGAAGTGCATGACTTCATGCAACAGTAAGACGGGATGAGTTGTTTTATTGGTGACAACAGACTTCATCTCGATATGTTTGTCTTCGCTTAAAGGTTACAGCATGATTTCAGTCCCTTGTAGATAGAAAACTGCCACAAGAGAAAAATCAGAGTTCATTATTCAAGACAGCTGTAATTAAAGCTGAATTATGTGAACTACATAAGTGTATAATTAACACAGCCAACCCCACATATGTATCCAGTCTGCCTTTATTTAAAGGTTCGCTTAGGTCTGTGCCTTTTGAGGCACATCGACTGCATTTCCTGTATTCTGTTGAGCTTCACTTGAAAAGCAGTGATTTACTGTGGCATTGAGAGCCAAAACTCTCCTGTTCCTGCATTGATTCTCAGGGCAGAGGTGGGCACAGTGTTCGCTCTCAGCTGGCTCATCACCTGGTTTGGCCACGTCCTCTCAGACTTCCGTCACGTCGTACGGTTGTATGACTTCTTCCTGGCATGCCATCCGCTGATGCCCATCTACTTTGCTGCTGTGGTAAGTTTCCAGTAAGGACCACTTGTGGTTTGCTGGAGAACTGAATTACAAACTCAGCTTCCACTTACAGTCCTTTTTTTTCCTGAAACGACCTGGAACCTTTATATCAGCGACTGATGGTGCAGTTAGAAGTCCGATACTTCTTTTGTGAAAGTGTCTTTTCATTTCAGGTTGTGCAAAGGTGTTTGTGTGACATCTGAGGGTGTCCCAGATGGTATTGTGTCCTTGAGTGTTACATGAAGAGAAATCAGTGTGTACTGTAAATGCGTCATGATCTCAATAGAATTCATAAGGAAGATAGTCGAGAACTGATTTGATTGTCCTTTGTATGGATGATGAATGTATCAGTCACTGAATGATTAGATCACCCGTGTTAGGAACTTAACATCCAATGAGCCTTATATTGTTTCTACTTTTGTTGACTTGATTTCATAGTGTGTTCATGGGAAATTGGAAAACTTCCCAGTGGGAATTTCCCAATTGGACAGTTTTCAAAAGTATTTCTCCAACTGGGAATTGGACCCTTTCCTTTTTCACATCGACTCATGATGTCAGTATTTGATTCTATTGTGCAATAGCTTTGTTGCTCTTCGCTGATTTGCCCTCATGTGTTTGGTGCTGCAGATTGTGTTGTACAGAGAAGAGGAGGTGTTGGAGTGTGAATGCGATATGGCCATGGTTCATCACCTGCTGTCACAGATCCCACAGGATCTGCCGTATGAGATGCTCATCAGTCGAGCAGGAGATCTGTTTGTCCAGTTTCCTCCATCTGAACTCGCAAGAGAGGCGGCCTCCCACGAAAGGTACCCAGTACTTTCAGATCACGGCCTGTAAACACATGACATTTCCATCTTATCCCGGCTGTGCAGCCCCTATTAAAATATCATTTAGGAGACTTACAGGATGTGTTGTACATTTCTTGCGATATGAACATGCATACGATACTCCACGTGCTCCTGATTACTCTCTTGTTTTCTGTCTCCCTGTTTGTTCTTGTCCCTTTACCTCTAAAGCACGGCTGCTTCCACCTTCAAGGACTTTGACCTTGCTTCCACTCAGCAACGGCCAGATTCAGTTCTCCGCCGCAGACGCCGACAGAAGCAGGCTGCGCTGGAGAGCTCCCCAGTGAACTCTGTCGTCAGGGTGGCCCAACCCTCAGCAGCACGGCGCTTTGTCCGGCTGGCCGTCATGGGTCTGACGGTGGCTTTAGGGGCAGCAGCTCTGGCTGTGGTCAACACTGCTCTGGAGTGGGCCCCCAAACTTGATTTATTTCCTTGAAGTGCTTCGTTTGACTCCCGCACTCTCACTTATCTGTCCGTGTCTGAATGAAGCTGACGGGTCTCTTTTACAAGAACCTTTTAATCAATTAAACCTTGCGCCACGGGGTCTGTAACACTGTCGAGGAGCGCTCGCTCCAAACCGAACCAGCTAACGCTCCCGTTTCTATGAAGCACCCCGCTCCGCGTTGGTTCTCTGCTGTGGGCCGTCTTATGATTCCTGGAGAGTGTGACCTGCTGTGGTTCTGAAGAAGACTCTTTCTTGCTAGCATCAAGAGACTATTTCAAAGAACTCTTACAGAAAGTGTCATCATTAAAATCTATTTATATTTCGTATTAGGATAATCTGATGTGCAGTCATGCTGAATGCTTTGGAGGATTCACTACACTTGAAACTGCTGCCAATTTAGAGAGATGGAGTGTGTGTGTCACGAGTGTGTGAGTGAGTGTGTGTTTGTGTCGGCATCCCATCTATTTGATACCTGGACTGAGACCAAAATGAGGATTCTTAGAGTCCTCTCTTTGTATAATTTATTTCTTTTGTTAATTTGAAGGGATGTGAGTAACTGTATAGCAACATGACGGGCACGTTTGAAGTCATGACTTTTTTTTTCTTCCTTTTTTCCCTTTAAGCTGTTTAAATTTACCCTTTTAGACAGGGTAAAAATAGTTGTTCTTCATTGGGAGGGAGTATTAACCATGACAACACTAATTTGTTGCGGCGTGTCAAGTCAGGTGAGCTTCTGTACGTATGCGGATAAGGAACAATTGGTGTTAAATAAGTAAATGTATTGTAGCCAATATACCGAGCATCATTTTTGTTTCTGTAAATTAGATTTTGAGGACACAACTGGGTCAAACTTTTACTGTTCAGGATGTTGAGTTTGTTGTAACAAAATGTTTTATGGGAAATATATGTCTCACCACAAATACGTCTCAATTTTGAATCCCCAAATGATAAATTGTTTCCTTATTATTTTTGGTAGGATACATTATCAGATCTCCTAATGTTGTTAAGCCACATACTTATTCATTAAATGTAAGGTAACAGAAAATATTGTGGGATAAATAAAAGTGAAATAAAGCATAATCCTCCTTTTGGCACACTAAGGGACTCTGCCTGCACTGGCAACATTATCTGAATAACTCTAGTTAAATAGGTGCTTCGCTCCATTTTCTCCTGCAAAGGTGCTCTTCTCACAAACAGCACCTGATTCTTCAAATCAATGCTGTGTGATGTTTTTGTTTTCAGCACAACTTTAGCTTGATTTGCAACTTTGTAAATTCTATTGACATACATCCATTCCCAAGAATATTTGAGTCACTTTAATTTTCACGAGGATTTTTAAACTGGGTATGAGAGGTTTCAGTGATTTTGCACTCTCAAGTATCCTTATTTTTACTGAAAATACACTGCAAAGAGAAGCGATTACGAGCCGGTGAGTCGGGATGGTAATGTTGAGGAACAGCTTGTCATGCATCACAGATGTTGCACTCGGTTTCTCTGTCACCACTCAAAATTTCTCAAATTTTGTTGAAGTCATGTTTAAAAAAAATGCTGGATTTGTTTGGTCTTTTTTTTGTTTTTACCTACATTTCCGTATGCTGACAGCTGAACTCTTGACATCCTGTATCTGCATTATAGTCGATGGGTTTACCGTCCTATCAATGAAAACTGACTGAACTGATGGATGATCAGTAATACTGTTTAAATTAAGGTGTCCTGTCACATGTTTGAGGACGGTCTCATGAGCATAGCTATATTCACAGTATTCTAATGTACCGCGCATCTGCACTTGTTATTTGTTCATTTTTATTGCACTAAATGATCTCTCTGCCTTTTATGTTTATTTTGTTATAACAAAGCTGTCATGCTAATGTAAAGTTGTACATGAGAATGCTAATAAACTAGAGTGAATATGTTTAATTTTACTTGCTTGAAACTTATTGTTTCATGTTGAATCACTTGTGCAGCTTTTGTGGTGGGACGGCTGGAGGAAATGGCAGGAGGACACCGTTGTCACGGCGCTGCCACTACTAGATGGTGTGGGGGGGATTAAAGTGGACCACTGATGATGGCGCTGCAGCTGCATCCACAATATATGTCCTGAAAAACTGCTGATGGTGAATGAACTTTCACCAAGTTCAGACTGGATGAAAGAAGAACACAAACAAAATCCTTTTTTTCCTTTTTTTAATGTGTTTTTTTCATGGAGGCAATTACAACTTTGTTTTTAATAAGACATTTCAATAAACTCAAGTTTACATATAAAATATAATGAACAACGTTGTTGTTCTCCAGACATTTTCATTTCGCGGGTGAACCAAGTACAGCAAATTAAGTCCAGTATTTTGGTTTGGATCCGATACTTTAGGGTCATCAAGTGCATCCCAACCATCTGCTTTATGTTGTAAACACATTCAATCATTTGTAAAACAACAACAACAACAACATTCTTCACCTGTCTCGTTAAAGAAATGACAATTCCCGCAACTTAATTGTTTTTTTAGGCACTTATCAAGCAAAAACAAAAGTATGTAATAAGTACATAACACTTAGTTTACCTTCACTTTATGCTCACCAGTTGTTTGGTGTTTTATATGATGAGCAGTAAATTAATTTATTACAAAGTGATGAAAACCACCAAATATTGTAGGAAGCAGTTGTTGCACTTGAAGGGGAAAAGATTAAATTCCAATTTCTCACAGCTTTTTCACAGAGGAAAAATGTGCACAGTCGGCAGAACCACAATAAGAATGTTAAAGATCAGGCAGTGAAAATAAAAAAAAAGGAGAAGTAAAAATAAGTAGTTAATTCTTCTCAGAGAAGCTCCCTCTAAAGCTCTGAACCTCGACAGTTTGTAGACGCAGATAAACAAGCTCACAGTGCTTGTTTGTGTTGCTTTCTGGCAGCAGATGAATAGTGTAATGACAGGACAAAGACAACACCTGACTTCTGCCTGTCCAGCAATTGGATCCAAGGCTGGGAGACAAAAAAACAACAATAACTAATGAACACTTTTCCAGCAACCAGCATTGAGCAAGATGAAATCTGTACATCCTCACGGTGTCACAACAGCATGTGCAATATATTCATTACCGCGCTCTCCTCAGTGGCAGTTTTGACAGTTGGGATGACAAGGACGATTGTTGACTCGACATCTACAGCCGCCAGAGGTGTCGCCGCTCCCCTGTTGAATAGAAAAGGAAAAGAATGATTCAAATGCAAAACTTTCCTGAATGATGCACAGTGAGAACGTGTCGGACTGCTCCGTGCACAGATGCGGGTGCACGTTCTTACTTTGGGACCCCATCGAGCTTGTTTGGTGACCCAGCAGATTTCCGTCCTGCACATCAAACAGCAGATCCAGTCGCAGCCGTCTTTCTTCTGGACGATGATGTCGCACCGTGGGCATTTCATGGCCTCCCCGTTCTGCAGCAAGTTCTACAGCGATGCATGAAACAATGTGAAGAAGCCATAAAAGGAAACACAGAAATAAACTGTTTGAGTTATTTGGTGAAGCTGATAATTGGGTTATTTCATTATTATCATTTTATTTTACTGCCACTAAAATTAAAGAAATGTGGCTAATCTTACATTCTCTCGAAACCAATCAAGATGAAAATACTATAGCACATAAAACACTACTGAATCCGAAATAAGACTAACTAAAATCCTCTTTGTGTAAGTACTAACTCATAAATAAAAGCTGACCTACCTCCAACATCTGCTTTGTCTTCTGCGCTGCTTCATCGTTCTGTGCTCGCACGCGCAGGTCGTCCTGGTAGTCTTTACAGTTCATGTCCTTATGAATGGCCTAAAAAAAAAAAGCGAGTTGTGAATGTTTATTGCTGCTGTTGTAGCTAAACACACACGGAACTGGTGGGAAGGTGTAAGAAGGCCACAGATCTACCCTGCAGAGAATGCAGTTGGTCTCGTCGCAGAGCTCACAGTAGAACTCGTTGACCTCGTCCTCGTAGATGCACCACCCTCGGCAGTTGGGCGTCTGACAGTGGAAGCTGTGCTCCGAGCGGCTCTCCGCAATGCTGAGACGCAGCTCCAGGAACCGCTGGAGCTCCACATCTGTGAGCAGCTGCAGGATCAAACCATCAGCAACACAAACAAATGAGAAGCTTTTGATCTGAGCTTTTGAATGTGGAGGTACACCAGTGTTCTCCCACAGTACACACACATGCTTATTGGTTGAATGGACGAACTGAATGGATGAACTCACCGCTTTGATCTCTCGGTCCAGTAGCTTGCTGTCGCATGCGTCTGGACACGACACCTCGGCATCTTGACTGTTTATTATTGTCCCTTTCAGACAGTCCCTGAACAAAGACACGCAAGTTTAACCAAACCATCACTCAAACAGAACGAAATCCCACAACACGACTGACAAAGCTACACGCTGTTTCCCCCCTCGAACCTGCAGAAAGTGTGCAGACACTCCCTGAGCACGACGCCCTCTCCTGGCTGTATTGAGAGAAAACAGATGGGGCAATCTGCCTCATAAGTGTTGGGTATGATGCTCATTTCATCAGTGGCCAGCAGGTTCATGTAGTTCTTCTGTCGCTCTTCCTGCTGAGCCTGGAAGAGAAAAGTAAATAGAATAAAGTAATTAGAGGTCAACACTGTGAGGCAACACGTCAGGTTTTTTGTGAAGTGCACATCTCTGTTTTGTCTTCAGTGTAAATGAGCTGAGGTGTAGAATATTGCAGTTTGAAGAGCAGTGTTTATGCAGTGGCTACCTGTTCGTACTGCAACAGGGCCAGCTCCTCCTGCTGAATGCGTCGGACTTCCTCCTGGTCTGGCTGGTAGATATCAGGCACTTTGTACTGCTCCGGCCGCGCCTCGCCACACATCTCGCAGCCGGGACGCGTTGGCTTGTTGGTGAACGTGCAGGTGAGACAGGACCAGCCGAGCTGCACACGCAAACACAGACACACGCTGCATGTTGGCACTGTGGCACTGCCACCGAAAACAGGGATAAACCGAGTCACGATGCAGCCGCAGTGTTTTAGCTCTGACCTGAGGTTTAGCAGCCACAGGAGGTTTAGGAGGAGTCGGGAGTTTAGGAAGAAGAGGAGGAGGAGGAGGAGCAGGTCTCCGTTTACCATCGCCTGCACCGAGTCCTCTGGGCAGGAGCTGCATGGATTGCATCGAGTCCATAATATCTGAGCCCAAAATACCATCAAATAAAATGTTAGTGGAACCAGTTAACTTGTCAGGAACACGTGAAACAAAAGCAGAAAGGTGGTAAAAAATAGATGTAGTGTTTTGCTTTCTGTGATGAACCAGTCGAATTTTAATGGTTCTGTTGTTGTCCACTTGTAACTTATTTTCTCTCTTATTCTTTTGTGTGCTTAAATGTCACTTGTTTCAAGGCTGCTTGGGTAATATTTAATTTGCTTTTTAGTCTGTAATTTTATGCTCTTTTTTAGCCTGACATACTCATTAATGAACTTTGTTTTTGACATTGTTTAATAGATGTAATTAGAAGGAGTAGATTCAAATGTTATGACAGGACACAAAAGGTGTTTTTACTCAATAATTGCGTTCCATTAACTTCAAATTTAAGTATTGTTTTACCTCTATAAAGTGTGAAATTGCCCTCAAAGTTTCCTCACTAACAACACAGACAGTTGTGGGTGTTTTTCCTTATATCTGAAACAGTCTCCTTCAATCTTTACATATACTTTATCTGTTCCTAAATGTGCATCGTGTGTGGGAGTGTGACCGCTGACCTTCAATTCGCTGCTGCTCCTGGTCCATGTTGTGTTGTTGCCGTGACAGATTAGCGGCGTGGGCAGACATAATGAACAGGAAGGCCTGGTCGCCGCTCTTCCTCACTCCGTGGCTGTGTAGCGTGTCCTGGTCTTTGGCTAGCCGCTTGCCGATCACCCAGCGCTGCAGCAGCGGGTGGAAGCCGAAGTCATGGCTGATCTGTGCAGGTTGGGAGAAGGACGGGGAGTTGTTTCAGTACAAATCGCATCGGCTGTGGTGGAGGAGTTGGAAAGTGCACCAAACACTGAAAATATACAAACATTTCTGACCAGTAACAGTGACAATAGGAGACAGATTTTGCCGATCACAAACAAGCTGCTCCTTACATATTTTAAACGCTGAGGCCAAATACACTGGCCATATTGCTTTTATAATATAAAACCTTGTGAATCAATTTATGGCTAGTTTATATCATTAGGCTTCAGTTGGACATTAGAGAACAATGATAAGTAGGTCAAAAAGAGGTTAAGAGGTGGAAAATTGCAATTTAAAGTATCCACAGTTTCCCTACATGTCGTTTCAAATTGTAACTGAATTGAGCAATGTGATCGTTTCAGCCAAAGTGCAAATGGTAACTGCACAAAAGGCAAAATGTCTTTAAAACCTTTAAAAACAAGAAACAAGCATTGTAATGGGACTCTCAGACGAGCTGGTGGTGTCTCCGTGCATGGCTGTACCTTCTCCTTCAGCTGGGCTATCGTCATGGCAGCAGAAACCTCAACAGTCACGGGGATGTAGTTGTCTGACTCAGCATCCTCCACCCCAACTTTCAGCCTACAGAACCACATAAAAGGGGGTGTTCATTCCTGGTATTGTTGAGATATTTTTGTACTCGTGCAGTACACGAGGTTTCCCGAGCACAGCTTGTGGGTGCACAAACACTTTTGCTTTCAATTTCCTGGTGCCCGTCTTGACCTTTCACAACAAGTCAGATCTAAAAAGAGGCTCAAAGAGGAAGGGGAGGGGGGACTTTTTTCCTGCAAAACAGGGACATCACATAAGAGGACGTGTCTGCACACAGTGGCGTCCCACCTGATGGAGTCCTGAGGGTAGGCCTGGCTGCCGATGCTGACCGACACTGGAAGCGCCAGCTTGGAGAGCTTCTCGCACAGTTTGACCGCCTCTTCACTGTCTCCACTGCTGAGGGACTCACTGAGGGAGCGGGCCAGCTCCTCAGCTGCAGGAGGAGGAAGGAAAAAAACAAGAGGCTCAAGGGACTTCTCACCATCAGGCTTCACTTTCCTTTTGACGTTAAAGGTGCAGTATTCACATACAGGCAGTGTCATTTTTGAGCTTTAAGAGACAGTTGTGGCTCTTTGGGTTATAACAAACAGATGTATCATTATGCAGCATATTAATTCATGGTCATTAATTCATTTAAGAGTATTATAAAGGAAATGTCTCTTTTGTAAGAAAACACTCTCGATTTAGTCAGTTTTGTCAAACTGAATGTCAAAATATTACAATGCTCTTTGATTTAACTCGTTATTCACAGTAAACAAGTTGAAAACGATTCGTCGTCAAACCACCGCATATTTTCTATCCACTCTCGGGGAAAGAAGCGACATCATTATTTGACAGACAGAACAAATCAACTAATTTCCAAGATGACAGCATTTGGCTTGAAGCGGGAAGTGTCAGACTGAATAAATCACAACAACAAAACCGACACTAATGCGATTCGCTCACCTTCTTTCAGGTTGACATTTGGTGTCACTTCAGCGGCCATGGCTGCACCTGAAACCACAGGTAAGCGCAACGTTATGGCGCAAATCCTGTTGTGTCATTGTGTCCTGATAAAGTGTGTCTCCCACCTCATGAGGCCGCGCAGTTGACGCACTTCTTTTCCGCGTTGAACGGAAACTTCCTGCGCTCGACTCGGCGTCCAAGAAAGTTGTCTGGTGAAATAAAACAAGGGGACAACGCTTCTGACGCACAGGTCTGAGTCCTTGTTTTGTCTTTCGGCGTCGAGCAGTCAGGAAGAAAGGAAAGTGAAACTCACGTTTAGTAGGGGCAGGAAGACCTCACACACGCGCCGCCCCTCGTGTCTCCATAAACCCGCAGAGTTTCCAGCTTCATGTTGAGTTTAGTTACAGTGTTCATGAATGATTGGATTCATATGTCATGAGGATAGTTTTGTTGTATCCTCCTTCACATTTGCGTTCAGTTGCTTTCAAAAGAATGAATAAAACCAGTTTCAAAAGAGGCTCAGAGCTGAAATATAAACACCTTTAAAGAAGCTCTATATCGGGAGATGATTTCGTCCAAATTTAGCAAGGAGTAAGATCTGGACTCATACTCAAATACTTCCGCATTTGCTTCTCTGCGTGACGTCCCAAAGTTTGGAGTGCGCATTTCTATTGCGGTTTACGGTAAATTTGACAACTGCCTGCGCCGGAGGTCCGCCTTCCTGGAAGACAGCAGCTGTCCTGCCTGGTGTGAAGTCACCTGATCGCATCGAGCGCACGGGTAGCAAACTTTCCGCAAAGCTGTGTGTTGGAGGGGAAACACAGGGAAACATGCGGGACTGAGGCTCTACAGGACCAGGAGTTTCCACCTCTGCACCAGACCCCCACCCCCTCATTTAACCGAATAAGACCATTCAAACCTTGTTGAGTAGCCGACTTCGATACTTTTGTGAAACAAATTGAGCTGACTAAACAGCCAAAATGTTACATTGACAAGATGTGTCCAGCAGGTGGTGGTATATCGTCAAGGTTGGGTTTCTTGGCAGCTAAACTTGAGGTGCTTTGGCTTTGCATAGTGGCACATCTGGGTAAATTTTAGATACATTCATACAAATCCGAATGCGGCATGAAAAATTAAAAAAGGGGTAAAACTTCCTCAAGTTGTTGTAACTGAGTGGTAGAAAGTTAATCCATGGTGACTCCTGCAGCTAAAAAGAAATAGTCCAAACACAAACACAATCCTTGTGTTGGTTTATTAATGATTATATGCGGTGAATCTACCTGACTGGTGTACTTAGAATAAAACACACGGTCACCCTGAAATGTATTGACTTCCTGTTGCAGAGCTCCACTTCTCACCACCAGCTCTCCATTGACCTCCTGTGCTTTAAAATAACAAACTGTTGTAGGATCAGGATTGGAAATTTAAACTCGATCAGGTGAATCTCCTTTTTTCACCCCACATCCTCGGTGAGAATAAACGGGCCAATCACAGCGGCTCCAGCAGGAGGAGCTGGTTGCCGTGTTCACCAGCGCACCACAAAGTTGCTCAGCATCCCCGAGTCCCCGCCCGCCCGCCCGCCCGCCCGCTTCTCCTCTGCCTGCCACATTTCTCTTGCCACCTCTCGCACCTGCAACCTGCGGCTCCTCCTGCGACTCCGCTCCCAGCCCGTCAACAGTTCCGAGCCGTTCCCGGTGTGCGTCGACGCGTCCGAAGATGCTGGCTTGTACGGAGATGATCACTATGTGCCTGCAGTCGGCCAAACAGAAGCACCTCCGGGCTCAGCAACAGCAGCAGCAGCAGCAGCCGCAGCCGCCGCTGCACACCGCTGGACAGGGGCTTACTATCTTTCATGATGTGAGTGGACCGACTCTCATAATTACCATGAAAAGTGGCGTTTCTGCTCAGCATATGCTGTTTGTTTTTAAATTGCAAGAAGTGCACTTCAGGTGTCTTGGAAGTCAAAGTTACAGGTTAAAAATGAGATGCAGGATTTCAGAAAACATCTGTTTTTGTAGGAAATGGCATCAAAGTTAAGAGAGAGCTGTTCTGTGTGTGTGTGTGTGTGTGTGTGTGTGTGTGTGTGTGTGTGTGTGTGTGTGTGTGTGTGTGTGTGTGTG
>JAUESF010000070.1:12882608-12893678 GCA_032274765.1 Malacoctenus tetranemus | reverse complement strand
GTGTGTGTGTGTGTGTGTGTGTGTGTGTGTGTGTGTGTGTGTGTGTGTGTGTGTGTGTGTGTGTGTGTGTTCGGGATTTCTGAAGGGCTCAATTAAAGCTGAGGGAAGATAACGGCTGGCTTTGCTCACACACACCCACGCACACATTCAGGGGCATGTGTTGGCATTTCCCAAGGTTAAGCCTTGGGGATGTTTGGACTTGTCAGTGTTGCAATACAACCCTCAAATGTGTGTGTGCGGAAGTGTAACAGCAGAATGAGGGGCATGTGTGAGTATTTACAGTTTGACTTGTTCTCGTCTTTTTTTATCTTAAGACATAACAAACTCTGCCAAGCCTCCTTCTGCCATCACAGTGATTCCTGTTTAGTGTTGCAGAGCAAATCCTGCAGATATGTAACCGAACGACAACGGACCCTGGCAGCACCTGCTTTCTTGTTTCTTTGGATACTCACCACTGCTACTACATTTCACAACAGAACTCTGCAAGGACAAAAGCTCCAAAGACAACAAGCGGAGACACCAGCTGAGGACAAGACACACAAACACCAGCACCCAGAACAGGATTCATGCTGGGAGCAACAGCAGACCGTCTGCGAAGAACACTTGTGTCTGTGTGTAGCAACAGAGCAGACCCTCGTCTCTGACAGCACAGGGCCCAGCAGGGGAGAAGGGACAGATGAGGTGAACTTGACAAAAGTCATAAAACTCACAAGTGACAGTGTGGAAGAAGATCTCAGGAGTGACACCGACTGCCTCTCATGTTCACTGCATGTTTGTGAGTCAGATGCATAAAAATATGACAACATCATGGTTACACATCATTTCCATTCAATGTTTTCTCACAATGAGAGTATATGGTTATCTTGATTCAAGATGCTGCTCAATGTGCTTAATGCATGAGGTTTCCATTAGCTGTTCGATTAAAGGAAATATGATCGGCTGAAGAAGAGAAAAGAGAAATGTATCAAGTGGTTTGAAATGGTGTGATATTATCAATATTGCATCGGACAGATTTCTCGCACTGAGTGTTTGGTAAGAGCTCATGCACAGCTGGACGTCAGCTTTCCTCTCGTGGCTGACAGGCCAGCTGCAGTCAGGCTCTCTGCGTGGTGGGGAGACAGCTGAATAGGCATGGAAAGAGGGATAAGGGCAAATAAATGGAGGCGAACGAAGGAGTGAGGACTGAAAGCAAAGGAGGTAAGAGAAGGAACAAAGCCGAGGGAACAAAGAGAGGATGGATGGAGGGAGGCAGAAACATGAGACCGAAACAGGAGGTGAGAAAGAAGTGCTGGAGTAACCCTGGAAGGCGTGGAGAAAAGGGTAACCAATGCTAACTCCTCTTTGTCTGAGCCAAGTGGGAAATGGTGGAAGGGGGTGAAAGGCAGAGAGTGGGAAAAGAGAGACGGGCATTAAAAAAGCATAATGTGCTGATAAGTTTCTTTCACTTGCTTTTTTTTCTTCGCCTGATCACTCTGAAGTAACTGGGCCTCTTTTGTTGGCTCCATTTAAAGTGTATGAGCGAGTAAATGCCTGCACACCACCACGGGACCTGCATCTCACCATCCCATAAAGGATACATGTTTCTCCATGATGATTCAAATGAAACACTTTAAACAGATGAATGCGCAAAAAGAAGCCTTAATCCTTTTTTGGTAGAGTTTTTCAAAAGCCATAGGACAAATATGCAAAACCACTCTCAAATCCTGTGAACCGCCTTTTTCGGAATAGTCAAATGTGTCAGAGCGATGTTTACGCTACAAAGTGACACCTGAATGCAGAGGTCATGGCGGTGGCTGGCCGTATAACAAAATGACAGTGTTAACACCGCTCAGGAGCCAAGCCGAGACTTGCAATCAGGAGTGAAAAGCACAGCTGGGTTTTCCTTCAGAGACAGAGAAGTGATGTTTTGTCAGAGAGTGGACGAGCACGGACACTTAAACCCCCCCATCCCCTTTCCCAGTCTCCTGTACGACTGGTATTTCTGAGGATTGTTATTGCCGGGTGATCCTCGGCGCAGGATCACATCTGGATCCTATCTGACCAGCCGCTCTGTGCAGCGCCGCACGGCAACAAGAAACAGCTGTGCAGAACTGGCTTCAATTAGCCTCACATTCTCCCTGACAGTTAATCCCCCTTCGACTCTCGTTCTCTCACTGTTTAGTCCCTGTAACTGTTCGGACACTCCTTTGCTTCAGGTTGCCGCTCTGTCTGAAGTAATAGACGAGTGGGAGACAGTTTGCCGAATTGGAGACAGGCAACGGGGCGGCCTGCCGAGTGGCCTCACGAAACACGGGACACAACAAATCCAGTCTTCTGGAAAACATTGATGAAGCTGTATGCTACAGTTTGGGATCCAGCACAAACAAACTCAATAACAAGCTTTTGTCAAGAGGCTGGAAAACATTTCACTACAACCTGTCATCATACAAAAAAATCTTGTATGATTAACATTAGAGAAATGCCTTTCACAATTAAAGTTGATATACATCCCAGATCATAACACACACAGAAGATCTAACTTCTCAAACCACACTTAGAAAACACTTAAGTGTGATCCAGCAGTGCAGCGCACTGAAGAAAACGTTGCTGTTAATCAGACTCAAACGTGATCAACTGCACACGATCTTGACTCAGCTAAACTGCGCTGAGGTCTCAAGCTCAGATTGGTCCTGCGATAGGAAATGGGAGCCAGACCTGAGGTAAGAAAGAGCCCGATGTGATGGGCTTGATGAGCAAATCTGGAAGGTTCTGCAGTCATTGTAGCCCTGGGGCCTGAGTAAAACACTAACAGGTGGTAGTGCTGGTGGAAAAGACCCACGCAGAGACCAGAGGGACTGCGAAGGATACTGGGCTCACAGCCTGACACACACAAACACACTGAAGCACACACATTTTTAAAAACACAGCCAAGCACATGCATGACACACAGTAATAGACGGATTTGAGCATTTCCAGCTTATAGAAAGAGAACAAAATATAATATCATTCTGGCACATAATGTCATTTCACATGCATACAAAAACTAACACACGTGCGTGCAAACCGTCCCCGTCAAGTGCCAGTGCAGGGGTGACTCAGAAAAGATCTGCAGGCACCTCACTCTACCTCCAGCATGGGGAAATTCTCCCACATGGCAAAACACAAAGGGCCTACGTCTGGCAACGCTAGCAGCCCACTCAAGCCAAAACCAATTAAGTCTCTAATGCAAACCTGCAGGGCCCCTTTGTCGTTTATTTCCCCTTTTAATGTCAGAGGATTGGAATCTGCCTCCACCACCCGCCCCAAAGAGAAGAAGAGAAAAGGAGAAGGGGAAAATTATCGGGGCTTCCAAATGATCCACATGTTTTTGAGTAGCGCTAATTGAACCAAGGGAGAATGGAAATGATTGACTAGTGTAGCAATGTTGAGACTACATGCTTTTTAACACATTTTCTCCTGCTGCTTCCCAGAGGGTTGTTGAGCTTTCAACTACAACTGATCTAATAATACTGAAATAAAAAACAAAAAAAGAAGAGAGAAATTGTCACATTTTAGTTTCACTGGAACATTTTGAATTTAGTTACTGAGCATCCTCAACATTAACTTTTACAGTACACACGCTGCTGCTCTCTGGTGGCCAGTACAGCTTCATCGTCAAAATCATCAGCATCGCCATCAGCGTTACAGTTATGTGTTGGTTGTGCCATTATTTGTAACACTGAGGTTAAACGGGAACTAATTTGCGCTCTCAAGGGAGTGACAGCGCAGGCAAGCTATTAGGGCTCGCTGACCCTGCTTACATGACAGGACGTTTCTGTTCACCCACTATCACAGGAAGTCTCACATTTATTGTTCTGTTTCTAACAGGTGGTGCATTCAACAACAAAGTCCAATCCACTTTTGAGACCCTTTCTTCTCCCCTTAAAAACCTCTCTGCCATCCATCCGCACCAAACTCGAGCCATGGCCCCTGCTGACACCACTTGCATTGCATGGCTGTACTATTGACCCCTGACGCACAGAAGGAAGAAACTGCGGGCAGGGAGGGAAAAACCTCCTGGCATCGAGCAGCCGCTCCTGCCTGGTTTCACACCGCCTGGTGTTTTTGTCTTGAAAAGCTGTAAACTCCAGATGGTGGAAAGGGAGGAAAAAAAAAACTTAGCCTGGTGGATTAAGGGCTCCAAATCCTCCACTGAAAAGACACATAGACCACAAGCTGCTATTCAATCAAATAGGAGCATAATGGCTGTCTTGTGGAGACTATATCACGGATAATACATCCAATAGAGTATGTGTTATGCATAGTTTATTCGCACTCTTAATGGATCCTAATGAGCGTAAGATCTTAGCAGACAAAGAGATGACTGAGGTTTTGTTTGTTCATTATAATGATTTGATATAATCTGAAGAAACACATTCAAAGGTCTTTTCAGAGGAGTTAGCAGATCCCTTGAGGGAGAAGACTTTGAAAATAACAGACTGTTTTCTTTCCACATAATGCAGATAGTGTCCCGGGCTATATTTTCATTACCCTGCAAAAGCATCAGAAACTGTGTCCCTTGATTATGTAAAACACACGAATGAAATCCAAGAGGGGGGCAGTGGGCTGCTTGTCGTAACTAAATAATGCGCGTTGTCTGTGTGCAGGTGCGACTCCGCAGAATGCAGCTGTCAGGTAAAGGCAGACAACCCCACGTGGCATCGATGTCAACACAACAATAATAATGATAATATAAAAAAACGGCTTAACTTACGGGTCAAAACACTCGGAATCCCGACCATTCCCTTCGTTATTTTGAGTTTCCTCCTCTTCTGAGAATATTGGCAGGCGCGCTTCAATGTTTTCGATCGTCGTCTCTGATTGCTCTTCGACTTGACCCCCCCTTCTCCTCCCGTCTGAATAAAACACCTCTGAAATACTTTTCAATTAAGGAAACAGCACGACTCGCAGGAGTTAGATCGATCCGGTTCAGCACCCGGCATCAGGTTTCTCTCTCTCTCTCTCTCTCTCTTTCTCTCTCTCCGTTAATATTGGAGTGGGCGGTACTAGTTGTTACAGCATTTAACCAGAAAGCCAATAACGCAGCGTTACAGCAGAGCGAACGTGCATCTCAGTGATGATTAACTCCGAGCGGCAACAAAAGGACACCGGCTCAGCTCGCTTAATCCCCGCAGCAGACACACTTCCACTGCCTTGAGCAAAGTCGTTTATGACCTCGACCTGTTGGTGTATTGATTTGGTTTATTCAAGCCGAAATCTATGATTCCCGAATGCCTCTACAAATTGTCATTGAAAACGTGCGGGGATGGGAAACTGTGATGGATCACACGTGGCAGGGCAAAGCATGATATATGAACCTATGACAAGTGCTGGCACGTTAATCTTCAAATTTGCTTCTAAATTACAGAGAAAATAGTGCATTCTAAAATCTGATGCAATAAACATACTCTGTCTGAGCACTTGACGTCTCTCAGTGCCGATTATGCCAAAGCACTATTGCCAGTGAGGCAACATGGATGAAATAGATGAAAGCACATTGAATGGTGCAATGGATGGAAAGACTCATCATATAAAATAGTAAGATTGGAGTATAGATACGACTGATGTGTGAAAAAACAGTCAGTAACATTTTCCATATCACTGAACAAGTTCAAGTCTTTAGTATCACCTGAATAGAAAACGTGCAGTGAGCATGAGAGCCACAGCTAAAGACATGTTTGTCCGAGTTCAAGCAGGCAGATGACAGGTGTCAGTGCCAAAATGAGTGAAGCTCTCTGAGCAATCAACAAATGATTAAGATGAAGATTAAAATGAGATGTTGAAGCGACATGTTTTTGTCTTTCGTTTCAGTCGTCTCCACCAAATGGGTTTAAGCTGTGAAGTTAATGTCAAAAGTGGCCGTTTATTGTGATTATTTATCCCAGGTCTCGGCTCCACATCCAGAGCCTCACATGTTATTTTCCTTTACAGGCATAACATTTAGATGCTTCAGGAGAAGCCTGTGAGTTGTACCACCCCCAATGCACACATGCACCATCATCTTTCCATCCTCCCCTCCTACAGCCACCCACATATGCCACACGCTCCTGTCCTTCCCCCTCCTACCCTCCCTCTCCCCCCACACCCAGCCTCCCCCCAGCCTCCACTCCTGCCAGGCTGCCACCTGCTCTCTGCAGCATGCTGCACAGCTGCTCTGCTACAATAACAAATTAAGGTCCACCGTGGCAGGCAGGAATCATTACCTACTACTCTTGCAATGGAGGAGTTCTGAAAGCATCAGCTCCTGCTTCTGGGTGCTTCTCCCCCCTTTATGCGTTCAGCGAAGCAGGCCAAGGGACACTAATTATTTTGGTGTGAAGCAGAGAACAGGGGGCAGCTACAGTTTGGTGGGGAGGGGGGCACATGAGCCAAGAGTCACCATGCTGTGTCAGTGCAAGTCACGCTCTGACTCTATTGTTTTTATCACACATTGTCAGGAGAAATAAATACTCTGTCCAATCAATACATGGTCATGCTCACGCTCACGCTCACACTCACACACACACTCACAAGCACACACACACTTCTGCCAAAGAGTTTATGTTAAGTATTAGCATGATTTCTCAAAAGCTGATGAACAGATTTTCAGGAAAGTTTTTGTAGAGTGTGAGTATTGTCGTGTACTGTGTGCCAACCAGAAGTACTTTTAGAAAGAGTATCATAATGAGTTGTTTTTCCAATTAGTGTATGAACATTTTTAGTGTATCAACATTGATTGCATGATATTGAGAATTAGGGAATATATCTTTGTGTCATCAAGCTGCATTATCTTGACGATTAGAACTACGTGAGGAAAAACGACGTGTGAATGAGGAAAAAGGGGCCGATTATGAAATATGTTTTGTCATGTTTTAGACTTCTCGTTTGGAACACAAATCTGGCCATGGGGTGCTACGCTCTTTTACCAAATCATCATTGTGTTTTGACACAAAGAAGAAATGACAAAGTTGATATACTTTTTAAAAAGTTTTACGCCAGTTTGCATTGCAGATGACAAATGATTGCAGATGACAAATGAGCTACCATTTTAGGTTCCAACTTTAAACTGCAAATGACACTTAAAAGTAGGAGCTCTGTGGTTGTCCACATCAAACACCCACATACTCTCAGTCAGCAGCACAGAATCAACAGAAGATCTTAAAATATGAAAAACTGTAGGAGACAGTATCACTTTTGTGACACCTTTAATAAACTGTGATGACAGCTTATTCTTGGAAATACACTTGGGAGGAGTGAATTCTTTGTTTCATTCAGAGCTTGCAGGTTTGTCAGGAGTTATCTACAGAGTGTCCTGATATAATTACATGTTGCCTTTATGCCTCTTTAAATATTAGAACAACTCAGCACAAGATGACAAAAATCAAGATGTAAAATGGGGACAACACAAAGTTGAGTTCAAATAAGGTCCTGCTTAGGAAAGGTGATGAAGAGCCAGAAAGACTGAACATAATCAACTCCATTTATTTGCACTGTCCAGAGTGTTTGAATTGAACAGTGTGTTGGACATATTGTCAACCAACCCTGTGCAAACAACGGAAAGTCCCAGCATGCATGTGTATTCTCAGTGACTTGTGAGTTTCTTTATCTCTGCATCAGCTTTTTATGATCACAGTGTGGAAATGCATCAGTCAAGGTGACTTAAATCTAATGCTCACTCACTGACTTACACATTCAGTGAATCAGTCCAGACAAAACCTTTGACATCAACGTCCTATGTAACTCATCCTCTCAACCAGCCCCATGACAGGGTAACAAAGAGGTGAGTCGTCAGTTAGCAGGAGGCCGAAGTCAACGGAGAAAACGGGCTCAGACGGTGGTGGGATTTCCAGCAGCCATTATGGTCCCTCAGTGTGACAGCTGGCCGTTGCCCCCCTTCGCCGCCTTTCAGCGTCTTTGTCACAGCCTCTTTAATCATGCCAGCAGGACTGTTACGCAGCAAATAAGCTGACCTGACCTCCGGCCCGGCTGAACGACTGTCCGAACGCGTAATCTACTGAGCTGTCGCAGAGTTTTTTCCAAAGTGTAACTCGCTCCCTCCAATCCATTAACTCAAGACTCCTGTCACCAAGCAAACTAAGGCATGAGTTTTTTTTGTCACCTGCTGTTCAAAGCGTCTGCAAAGACAATCCAAGTTGTGCTGTGTCTTTGTGAGGATTAATTAAAGCAGTAGTCATATCACATTGTCAAGCCGACAGCTGATCGGATGCCTATTTATAACTACGTGAAAGGAATTAATCACACTCAAGAAACCCACAGAGTGTCATCAGCTGACTCACCCTCTATTCTGATTTTTGTTTTTGTCTTTTATCACTTTCAACAGGTTCTTCTTCAACAAAACACCCCGTATTCTTGACCAGAAAAAATGACATGTATGATAAAAGGAACGTCTATAAATTTAAAGTGAAATTAACTAATCAGATGGCAAAAAATATGTTGGAACTACTTGCAACGTATCTGTGCGAGCTAACCTATGACAGACTCAAAAAACAGTAACAGTTCCAATATTGACTTTGAGAGACAAAATGCAAGAACATGCTGTATATCCATGCTGCCATCTAATGAGCTGTTTCTGTCCCCTCCCAATAAATGGAATTTGTCTGCAGCCAAAAACTGAAAAAAAAATGCGACTTCAAATAGATTTGTTCAGATTGAAATAAATAAACTCTCTGACTCTCCTTTTTCAGGTCCATCCACTGTTGGCTCACTGGGGCCTGGAGAAAACTCAGCATCTTTCCCCGGCAGGCAGAGAAAGTCACCAGACAAGTGGCACAGGATGTGGAGCATGTCAGAGTGGAAGAAAAACATTGAAACATTATTTCAATTCGGTGTCACATTTGACATTTAAAGCTGAATTCGAGTACAATTATAGCATTTCAGTTACACATGATTAAGTGTAAGCAAAGCCAAACCACAACAGGGAGGCTGAGGAGCCGCCCGGGGCTACAGGCTCAGCACATTGCCAACTCTTTGGTTTATATGATAAAGATTCGTCATTCAGCTATTTAAAAAGTAATTTCAAACTGCCTTTATTGTACAACAAAACCTTATGTGAGTTGACATTCCATAAATTAAGGAGATTGATCACACTTGGAAGAAAAACGCTTCTTTTTGAACACAGTTGACAGTCGGATGGCGTTTTTATGAGTTCATCCTTCCACCTTTTAGACTGACTCTTCTTGAGGCCTTAGAGTGAACCAACAGTGCCAACAACACCGTGAAGACACCATTGCCATATGAGCTCTCATATTCACCCACTGCACCCCTGTTCACTGGTGCTTTTCAATTTACAGTTGACCTTTCAGCTACTCAATCTCCATGTGCGAATGCTTCCTCCTATTATTTGCTCTTTCAGTTCAATGTACAAAGTCAAGAGGGGGCAAGTCATTAGCAGGGACTGTTTACCCTACTTTCTCAGCAGTCATGCCATCTGCGTGAGCTCTGTAGGTTGCATAAGGCCTGGCAGATACAACACCTCCGCAAAACCTGTTCCCTTTCATCCATTGTTTTCAGTCTGCTTGTTCCAGTATTATATTATTTTCTCCATGTGGCGTCATGCCTGCTCTTTCTGTTGTCTTTTCAAGCTTTCGCTCTTGTCTCGTTTTTTTCCCACTGCGCATTCATTCTACCAATATTCCGTTTCCCTTTTTTCCATTGCATGCACCTCTCCTCCTCCCCCTGTCAACCCTAACAGCTGACAGACCAGATCCTGCCTGGTGGTGACACTTCACCCACGCCGACCTGAGCCAGATCACTAGTCCATGTGGGATCCAGAGCCAGGGCCAAGGCCAGGGTTTCTGTTGGAGGGGGAAGGGGGGAGGGGGGTTTACCAAGGCCAGCAAGATGGCCCTAGTCATCATAATCATTCATTGCCTGCTGGTCCTTCTGTCTATAGCCTCCTCCCACTCCTCATGCTGTTTTGTCCTCCTCATGTCAGGGCCACAAGGCACGCGTATCAGCTGAGCCCAGGATGGTCGGAGTCAACGGGGTCAGGTGGCAGACGCCTGGTTAATTCTCCTGAGGCAGCAGAGCGCTCGTGTCAGCTCTTACAGACGGACACTTAAAGTCCAGATAAAGACACATGCATTCACATGGACAGTTTTTATCACTCAGAAAAAGGGCAAATAAGTGGTTTGTTGATAAGGCTGGTTTCAATATCAGCGCTGGATAAATTGTTTGGAGAGGGAAGGGGGTTGATTGTAATGTGTCAAACAAACGGATGGATCAGCACCGAGAAGGAGGAGGGGAAGATTATGAACACATGACCAGATGGAGAAGAGATAGCCCTATTATGTAGATCCCTCCAACCCTCAGCCTTGTGTCCTCTCCTACGCTTCCATCCCTCATGCATATATACCTTTACATTATTCAGGAGGTTATAATGAGAGTAACTGAATATTGTCAACTCGAGGGGGGAGTTAAAAAATTGTCGCCTGGCGGTTAAGATGGCAGAAGGTGGGCCACAGGTGTACAAGCCTGAGACTTATTCTTCTGTTTGACCTCTCATTATCACCCCCAAGTTCTCATTCATTATTATCCCGTGTCCTCGGGTGTTTGGGGAGCAGCAGCATGGTGTGTCGGGTCCTCGCGTCTGTCATTCATATTTTCAGAATAAATTATGCCATATTTTTTAATTCCATTATGTCTGATTGTCTCTCATTCCATCCATCTGTCCTCCAGTCATTCACTTCAGATTTGATCTTCCCTTTCTCGTTTTCTGTGACTTTCCCAAAGATTATGCAGGTGCTTGAAAATGATTTTGCTCTGGCAGGTAAAACTTTAGAACCATCACTCACTCGACTGTCATTTTGAATCAATTGTAACACATAAAATCAGCTGAAGCTCAAAAGATTTTCTTTTGGTGTTCTTACAGTTTATCTCTTCACTCGCATTGTCCCTGATGGCCTGCAGATGAGAGGACTGGTCTGTTGTTACAGAGGAACAGGTGGAGCAGGCTAAACAGTCAACACAAGCTTGAATCTGACACACACACACACACACACACACACACACACACACACACACACACACACACACACACACACACACACACAC
>JAUESF010000070.1:12866039-12882576 GCA_032274765.1 Malacoctenus tetranemus | reverse complement strand
CACACACACACACACACACACACACACACACACACACACACACACACACACACACACACACACACACACACAGTCAGTGAGCCCCTCAGACACTGGCCCATATGGTGGACCTCTGGAGCTGTTGCCCCTAGCAGAGTAGGGGAGGGATGGATAGAAGCAAGCGGACATGGTTGGAGGATGGCAGGAGGAGGTAGAGGGATGCAGTAGCGTGGGGGGGTGGGGGGTCTGAAACTAATCAGCAGGCCACCCCAACTGTCCTCTGTCTTTGGGGAGTTGAGACATGCATATATGTGGCTGATTGAACTGAGGGTGGTGAGGGGACGTCAAGTGGGGGTCGTCCTGTGTTCAACTGCATGTTTTCTTTCACTCATTGTTTCATTCCATTTACAGTTTCTTGACGGCAATAGCTGCCATAAAATCTTTAGATACTTTCCTTACCTTGCTATCTGTCAAATAACATCAATACAACAGTTTTTGCTTTTACTTTATATTATTATTATTATTATTATTATTATTATTATTATTATTATTGTGAATGTTATTGTTGGTATTTACCATCATGAGAATTGTGGTGGTAGCAAGTTTACACCAAACAAATCATAATGCTGCACTTGTATAACCTTCTTTACTTCGAAGCAACAGACGCACCTTCAGCAAGTGACCTTTGTTGCTTCAATATATTGAAGTTTGAAGTTAAAATCCAAACAAAGATAAAGTTTGGTTTTTCTACCTCTATTTCGCTTTGAAAGGATGTGACATGAAAAAATGGCACCAAGAATAAAGAGCTGACTTGTGAGTGAGATTAACTTTGAGTGTCCATAAATCCATATCTAGTTAAAATGAGGGAAACTAGGAGAAAAGGGACTCTGAGTTCAGTGTGAACAGCTTTAAAAAAGCTTTTTGCCAAGTCAGCACATTCACACTGTTCATTTTTTGACCAGAGTGGAGCTAAAAGTATAAAATGCAGTACTACCCACATAATATGAGATGGCAATGCACTTAGGTTTCTGTTTGAACAACTTTCCAGTACAGTACTTCTCCCAAATACAATTGTGCCTTCTGTGAGAGGACCTCTATTCATCTGTTTGTAAGAGATTCTTACAAAATCCTGCTGTTCCATTGACTGAAGCTTTGAAAACATATTAAGCCGTGCTCCTGTGAAAGACTGGCCAGCCACCTGCCACTCACATCCCAAAGTAATAGACTGACAGATGTATAGACAAGAGGTCAGATGGTCAAACACTTTGTCATAATGCTAAACATCATTAGGTGGAGGCGCTGCTTAGGTTCAGCATTGTCGTTGAAGCCTTCTGTTCATTGTTGCTGGGATATTCATATGCATTGTTCAATGCAAGTGCTAAGCAGTACATACAAGTACCCACTTCTGAACAAAGACATTTACAACATGTAAAAACACATCACAAACCTGCAAAAAAACCATTGATTGACACGGATACTGTAGAGTTAACGTTTGTCACACCAACAAGCACTCCAGAAGAGGCTCTGGTAAAAGTGGTAAACAGCTGCATCAACAGTAGAACTGCACCTTCAGGAGTGATTTTATTGTGTGCAAAAGCATTCCCTTTTTTCCTTTCTGTTTTTCTTTCTGTGTCTTTGTTTTGTTCCCCATCAGTTCCTGAGGGGCATGCCTGACTCTGTAACGTCAGCGAAAAGTCAGTTAAATGCTCGACAGTTTCCATGCTGAACAGCTGGCATACAGCTGTTTCATCGTGGTCATCCTTTTTTTTTTCCTTTACAAAAAATGCTGCCAGCTGTGACTGGAAACAGTTGGAGGAGGATGTTGAGATTACAGGTCCTGACAATGGTGAGCTGAAAGAAGCCAAATTGTTGCTGCGTCAAATTAATGGGAGCGTATTGGATTTAATACAACATAAAAAGGTTGTTTAATGGAGCATTAAATCATCTTCTTCTTTGCAAAAGCTATGTTTGCCAAATACATTCATGAATTGCAGACACACTCGCGTTCCTTATGTGATTGGCGTCTATTGGGAAACTCTCAGTTAATACCTCTTTGTTTGTATACAACTCAATGTAGCACAACAATAGTAGAAAATGCTACCTTCCTGAAATGAACTGTGCTGATGATCAGTTACTAATTCTAGCTTAGTTTTTAACCTGGTTCCAATATATCTTATAGCTGTGCATCTATTCTGTGAAATAGATGATCTAAAAATGATAAACAAACAAACCAGATTGTTTTATTGATCTCCCCATCCATATATTGTTTTGCAAAGTTGTTGTTCTGGTTGCATTTTACCTGACATATGGTAGAATATGAACTTAATAACTTAACAAAGTGACAGATTGTGGCGCCTTAATGCCTGTCAGTGACACAATGACTGTATCTTTAATCTCATGCTTAAGAGATTAATTTAGGCATGACACATATCATTCACTGTGTCTGTCAAAAAAAAATCTTTCCCTTTTAAGGTCATTTTAGCATTTGACTAAAGACCTTCTGATTTTAAGTCACTAAGATTTTGAGATATTCAGTCAAAACACATTTTTGTTTTTCAGGATTTAATCCTCACATGTTTTTTTTTTTTTATCATAATCTGATTCGGGAAAAAAAGTCAAAAAACTGTAATCCTCTAAACTTCTTCATGTGGCATTGCAGCTGTCTGTTTTAAACAGATGCAGTGCAGTCCGTTTGCCTCGATAATGTAATAAGCATCTTTATTCACTAGAGGGAGACATAAGATTGTGAACGATCCTTTACAAACCACGATGAACATTTCATCCTGGTGTTGCATGGTTTTTGAGAAAGATATTCAGCTACTGTAAACAAAGTTTCATACAGAGGTAAACAAGAGTGCTATACAGGAAAAACTCTGCAGTGAAGTGTTTGTCTGTATTCAGGCTTTGATGCCACCAAGGAGTTTTATTGACAAATCAAGCATCTTTAAACCATCTGTTTGGTTTAGGAGCAATTTCTCAGTCATTGTTCAAAACTGGTTTTATTAAGGGAGCGCCTGCCCCTCTCACCAGCCCACCCAGAAGAATGTTTTCTAAAATTGGGTGTTGGAACCCTTTTTGCTATTTCACCTGCTGTGCAGCAGATGCATCGCTGACTGCCACACACACAGCTGAAGGGCTGCCAGATCACTTGCAGATGCAACAGAGCCTGGCAAACGTGGACTGCTTCATCAGCTTGTTTCAGGGACTCATGCATGTTCCTAATGTTGACTCTGCGCAATTAAGTGCACCTCTGCTGAGTCACCATCTCAGTGTACCACTCATCCATGCTAAGTTGTTGTTAACAATAAGGCCAAAAGGTTTTACTTGTAGTTCTTGACTTGTGAGTTTTTGAGTCTGCCCTGAATCAAAAATATCACTCAAATATGAGCTATTCATTTTGCAAATCAACATTTTTAAAGTACGTCGAAACCTAAATGTTGTATTTTCAGTGCATTTTAGATTAATACCAGACGGCTGCAGTTTCGAATCATACTTTGTCCACGCACACATGTGATGCTGCTGACCTATTTTGTGAGTGAAACACTTGACCAGAGGGATCAGATCTCCAGTACAGAAGGGTCGCTGACCTGCATGTTTTCAATACCTGCATGCACTCTGCACACCTTAAGCTGAAAAGTCATCAGCAAGCTCTCCAGAAAGTCTGGCCATTCGACACATTCAGGTGTGTGTTAGTGCGAATAACAAACATGAAAGATTTGAGTGGTGTTGCGGTTAGTTCTCTCACCTCACAGCAAGATGGTCCTGGGTTTGAGAATTCCCATGTGGATTCTGCGTGCTTTTTTGTGTGCATGCATCTGGTGCTCCGGTCTCCTCCTATAACATAAAAACATGCATACAGGGTCAATTGGTCACTTAAGAGTGTTGTCTGTCTCTATGTTACCCTGTGTTGGGCTGACAACATGTTTGTTAGGTTATGAGCTTCCTGCAAGCACAAGTTGAAAAAGTGGTGTAGAAGAACAATGAAGAAAAGAGTGTACTTCTTCTGTTAGAGAGCTCATTTAATCCTAAACTAACAGTTATATCATGAACATGATGTCAAGTGTTTGTCATTTACCAGGACTTAGTTGTTTAGTTGGCTTCATTGTTTGCTCCTACAAGCAAAGCCAAGTGCTTTTGTTTGCTTTGTTAATTCATACTTTGAAAGGTGGTTATATCTCTACTTGTTTCAGATTTTAGGCTGAGAGGGTCCAAGGAAACATGATTAGGCTTCTCTCCAGTTAACATCACGGCCACTGTAAGCATGTTGTCTGTCAGCAGGGTTCAAGCTGAAGGCGCTTGGTGGATTTCATGCCTGACATGAGCCCTCTCCACTGGAAACTGTATTTCTGGCCTGAGAAGCATATTGATTTTATTTTTTTTTTCTTTCTCATGACGGGACATCTGTGGCTTCCACATGAGCGCAGTGATTTTAAGTCTTTTGAGCAGATCGTAAATTATATCCACGATGCGAGGCCGGCCGGTTCAATGCCTCTGAATTAAATAAATAAATGAATGAATCAAAACGTAATTACGTGTGACTCGACCGCAGCCTGTTGATTAATGGATGGACTCTACAAGAAGCTCTTTGAACTTTTGGAGTGTGTGTGTGTCAACACCGTTGCTAATCGTATCACCCTCAATTAACTTTACTTCTTACTATAAACCTCTTTGGAGGAGGAGAAAGTGGAAAGAGGGAGGGAGAGAGAGAGGGGGGATGAAGAGGAGGAGGGAGTGTGTGTGTGAGAGCCTGCATGCCCCCTACCCCCAGCCCTCCACCCCCACTTTACAGGACTGCCAGCCCGTCTAGAGTTATTCCAGGAATGCGTTGAACATGGCTGCCGCGATGAAGGCGCAGAAAACGGGACTGCTGGAACTTCGGGTGACCGTGGACCGCTGGATCCGAGTGTTGGCCACGCTCACCGAGGACACCCTGACGGTGAACCCCGGCGAGGGAGCAGAGGAGCCCGCGAAGCCCAACCCTACACCCGCCGGAGCGCTGAACGGAGACCCCCCGAACCTCAGCACGTCCCCGGTCCCGGAAACCATCACCAACGTGAAGCGCACCGTGCGAGTCACCAAGCAAGATGTTGGAGGACTCGGAATTAGTATCAAAGGTAGGACACCGCCGTCGGCTACGTTTAAAAACAAAACAGGAAGAAACAACATGAAACGTCTGGCCACACACGCGGTGACTTACTGTCAGTTAGCACAAGTTTAGTCCGGGACTTTGAGCACCGCTTCTGTCACAACGACGGCGGAAAAAAAACAACCGCTAAAAAACAGTCCCTCAAGCAGTCGTTCACTTTGCTAACTTCAAACCGACCGTTATGTGACTCGAACGCGCCTGGAAAGCTAACTTTGTCACGTTCGACGAAGCCACTTTTTTCATTTTTTTCCTCCTGTCGCAACTCGATCAATTTCAGGACACTGAGCAAAAATGACAGCTGTGATTATCTCAAGCTGTGCCTCAACTCAACGGGGAACCATTTCAGTGCCCCGGAGTCACAGCAGACACTCATTAGTTACTGTCAGGCAGCGTTTGGCAAACAGGTGTGGCTACAAATATTTAACATATCTCGTAATTTACAAAGATTGCGTTTTATTATATCATGTGTGCTCTCAACAGAGTTTTAACAACTACGTTTGATACTTTACGCAACCCTGCAATCTTAAACACAAATAATTTAGAATAATCCTATTAATAAAAGTGTTTCTTTAGTTTCGGTGGTTACAATGTTGTGTCTGCTACATAACATAAACCAGAGAAACCAGCTGCATCGACACTTCACACCTGCTGCACACTCAAAACTTTGAACTGTTTGCATTTTATTTAGTTGCTAAACTTCTTTCAAACTGGTAAGAGAATAAGAGGTCCTCATTCTGTTGTATTTCATACAGTAATGCGGATAAGATATTGTCCTGTCAAAAAATGGCTGAAAAGCCATAAAAATGCTTTGACAAGTGATAGAAGTTAATGTGTTTCAACAGAAAAAGATACTTTAGATCTGAAAAGTCTTTTTTTTTCTATGTATCTCAATTTTTTAATATTTGAATAAGAGACCACTGCTTCCTACTGTGATTCTTCTCTTCAAATATGTTTAATATCACTTAAAACATGGATTTAAAAGTTTAGATTGATAAATGACAGAAGTGAGACAATAATTGTTATTCTACAAAAAGGAAGACTTTGGACAGTAAAGATCTTTTTTTTGTCCTGTCTCTACCTTTGAATGTTAAAGAAAGCAGCCCACCAGTACAGAAGAGCCCACTGCTTTTGGTTCCTCTCTTGCTGCCCCTATAACCTCTGTATGGGTAAAGGTGGTAACCCCTCCATATCTTACAAGCCACGCTCACATACCTGCACGGTGTTCTGGGGCGGCTGATAAAACCGTTTCCTTGTCATGTTTCCACGACCTGCAGCATCAGGCTCCTATCGTTGCTGCAATCTAAGTGTGAAGAAAAAGACTGGGAAGGTTGAACACTTGGAAGCTATGTCAGTGCTGCTGATAAAACGGATTATGTGTCGACAAGAGTTGTTGGAGAATTATGTTTATTTGATAGTTTGGAAGTGGCTAGAACAGTTTTGAGCTTTGTTTCAGTCACAATGAATCACAGAAGGTGTCTTTTTTCACACAGTGTTCTTACTTTGAGACACTTTCTGAGTTGTAATGCTATTGCAGTTAAGACACTAATATTAGGAACACTTGAATATTTAATGTTTCCCAGGAAAATAGCTTAAAATAGACTTGTTTACAGTTCATTGCGACTTTTCTCTGCCACTCACCTCACATTGTGTTGGCTGCAAACATGACGACAAACAACAAGCTCGTAAGAGGTGTCATAAATAATAAATCTGCAGTCTGATATGTGCGTTCAGGATGTGTTTGAACTTGTATCTGTGAGGTAAAACCTCCTCCTCTTGCGGGTTTGTATTCATAGGTAGTCACTTTGCGACTAGGCCTTTGCAACAGGTCAACTTGATGGGTAAACCACACCGTTGTCACATCACTTAGAAGGCTTGTCATTGTAGCTGCTGGTGACATGTTAATTTTAGTGCCCCCCCACTGCTGCCACCGACAAGAAAACAAAGCCAGGTCCTAATGACATAAATGTAATGTCCATCTCTGTGGAAATGGGGAGTTTTGAAAATCAGGCAGCATGCTATTAAAACAAAATCATAGCTGGCAGCCTGTTTGGTTGACATTATTGTGATGCTGGTTGTTCAGTGGCAGGCAGGGAGGAAGCTCACCAAGGAAAATCCGGACAGGAACAAAGCTCAGGGCCACAGATCAAAAGGTACATAGAAGAAACCCCTAAAAGGCCAGTGTTTTAAACCAGGAGAGATTATATAAGAATAAGTGTCAATAAAAACAGGGTCAGATGAATGAAAGAACAGGGTAAAAGTTGCTGAGGGCGAGCTGACACCACATTGTGAACAGCTGAGAGGAACAGCCCACTGCACTCAGTTGTCATTGGCCAAAGATGAAAGCTATGTGGCTGGGAGTGGAGTACTCCACTGGTGTTAATTTTAGGGAGCCCACCCCAGCTTGGAGAAGAGCTTTGAGGCAACCTTTACTCGCATGTCTAAATTTAAGGGGGAAGGCTTGAGAGCTAGACTCTGGGTCGCTCGACTGGCCAAAGTCAGGAGGAGCACGCTCCTGCAGACGGATCTTTTTCTTTTTCTGAGCCTCCCATGAACAAGCCAAGGGGGGGTTACCACAGCAGCATTACAGGAGATCTGAAATCAGCTAGCTAATTAGACGGAAATGATACTGTAAGATGACTGCCTTTCCCTAGATAACTTTTGTAGTACTTGTTTGATCCCACTTAAGTGGAATAACACATTGCAAAGCAATGTCTTGTTTTTTAGGATGAGCATTATGAAGCATTTTTATGAAATATCACAAAAGTCACAGATCATATGAGGCTCCTCATTGACAATATTACTGTGTTTTGAGACTCGGTTGCAAATGCAATGACTTTATGGGGCAGACCTTATGATATGTGGAAACATAAATGTGTGCGCACATTATGGCTAAATAAATAAAGTACATGTAGGGAAATGTATGCAAATAATATGCACAGGTCATAATACACATATTTTCAGAATGCCATTTATAATGCGTTGTTCACATACTTGTACTGGTTGCAGCTTCGCATACAAAGTTCGAGGGAAAATGCTGATGAAGCAGAATTCTTTAAAAGGAGATTTATCGCAGAAAAACACATTGTTAGCACAAAATTGCCTAATTAGGTACATGTCAGTGTTGTACAAGCTGTTACCTTTCATTTACCCACTTCCCCCAAAACCCACCACTGCCACCCACCTGTCAGCTGGGCGACATGCTGCCTGCTGAAAGGTGCTGAACTGTGTTTGACATGAAAAAGCAAAAGCAAGATAGGTGGTGGAAAAAAGTAAATAAGGGTTGTGTAGGAGTGATGGGCATATTGATTACTGATTCTCCCACGATACAGCTGAGGTGTTTAGACATCTTGTCACTGAGAAATTCTTCCAACTAATGTGAAACTTAAAGGTTTTTCATAATAGGACGTTCAGGAGAATATGATTTAAAAGTGAAAATGGAGCTGTTGTATATAGTTTTTTTATTTGTACTCTAATGGTACAGTGTGTGGAAAACTAAAAGCCTTAAAAAAAGTTCATGTGTGGTATTGATTGGAACGTTTGTTTTTCTTTGATTGCTGGTTCCTGTCAATCGTTCATTGTCGATCAGTTGAATTGGCTGTGGGGGTTTTTGTTCAAGTTTTCTAACTTTACCTTGAGTTTAATTCAATTCTTGATTAATCAGTGAGTGTAGAGCATTCTTGTGAATGCTTCAAAAGGCCCATAAGGTTTTTCCCTGGGTGACTTTTATTAAGCCTTTTAAAAAGGTTCAAGGGTTTAATTTTGTGCAAATCAAGCAGCAGTTTAGCTTTGTACCATATATTTTTCTATTGAGCTCAGTTGCACTGCTCCTCTCTCTCAAAGCATATAGTCAATAAATGCCGCATCTGATGCCAAAGGATTAAAAATTTTCATATAACCTGATTCAGATACATCTTTTTGTCAGTGCAATTGCATTAGTGATGTTGAATTTCAATGTATTAAGAGGAGATTATGAAGCATTGTGAGTCAGAACAGTTGTGGTGCAAACTGGGGACAAAGGTAGCCTCAAGGTTAGAGGAACAACTTGTGACGAGACAACATTCAATTCTAATCCTCCAACAAGCTGGGAAAGCCTGGATTGGGGTGAGTGGGCAGTTCAATTGTTGCTAAACTGTGTAAACTGCCATTCAGAGCAAACACATTGATTGTTGTGGCTGTTTTACGAACATGTGCAATGATTTTCTCTTCTGTTACAAGCCGATGCAATATGTTAAATTTAGCTTATTCGTGCTTAATTCGCCACACTGTGATTTATACTAGTCTTCAAGTACATGTTGTTCCTGCCAGTGAGCCTACTTCCTTTACGCAGATTTTTTTTCACAGGATCACTTGGTTCTAACTCATCATCTGGTATTAATACCATAGGACTGCATTGGAACAGTGTTTATTTCAAATATGAATAACTGCTACCAAGGGCAACTCATCTGCAGTTTGATCAAGAGTTAAATATAGTAAGATGTGTGCTGATGATGAAACCTGTCACTGAGCACTGTTTTACATAGTCCCAAAAAGTCACAGTTTTTGAAGATACAGAGCTGTGCAGTTCAGCCACTAAACAACCCCCCAAGTCTTTCTTTATGCTAAGTTTCTTTATAACACCAGGACAAGTTGGAGCTGTTGACAGTGATTCACACTGAGCAGTAGGGGACAGGGGAGTGCTGCTGGAATGACATATTTTTGTTGGGCAACACTGAGGTTAATATTACTGTGGGTCCCCTGACAAAAGCGTCTTGGATTTCCCCACTAGGTTTCAAACAGTTGCAAAAGAAGAAGTTCAGGTAGAAAGCAAAATAAGTAAACATCAGTTTCAAATGCTTAATACAACAAGAAGGAGTTTTTGTTATATGTGGATTTTGTTTTCCATCAGGTGAACTTTAATAGACTTAAATCAGTTGTCTCAAGTCCTGATTATGGTCAACCGTTTTAATGGGAAAAATGTCTAAGTGCCTTGATGTTCACTCACCACCTCACCAACACTGCTAAAAGTTTACAGTTTACCCACACTTTAAAATTTCTATCACATCATCTTTCATAACCTCTGTAAGTGCAGGGCATTGCCTCATTTCTGATGCTCAGTCATGCGGCACACAGTGATGTGAAGCCACAGTGTGGTCAAGTAGGTGATAAATCCCTGTTTCTAAAACTCACGCTTCATGAAACTCTAAAACTTTGTGATTGAAATGCATAGCAGCAGAGTGCCCCCTAAGCACAGATGTTTTTTACTTCTATCATATTAAGAGTACAAGACTGTAGTCTCCGAAGATAGAAACATGAATTAAATCCAAAGGGATCACTCAGTAAAAACACCCTGTGGAAGATGTATTTAATATTAATTAAATGTAATCCTCTTTTAGATAATTTCTGTCTTGCTTGGAGGCCAGAGTCCAACTGCCAGCTGACATTAACAGTGATATTTCTTATGAAGGGTGAAAGCCCACAGCAAGAGGTAGATCCATCAGCTTACGAGCTGACCTTCATTTAACGAGAGAGAGTGTGAGAGAGAGGGAGCTGAAGAAACGAATACACGAGGGTAATCGCTGCCGTCTGTGTTTGTCCTTATTTGCTCTTTTAACTGCAGTTTTGGTGACTGAAGTTGATTTAGATCATAAATTCGCAGGGAGCTTTGGCTGGAATCAAAAAGAGATGTGGGATGCTGTTTTGTTCACTGTTGCAACGACTAACCATCCTCTCACTTTTCCAGTTTTGTGACTCACACAGTACTTTGTGGTGGAGAGTCACTGTAAATGTAAAGGCATTTTCATGCAGTGCTACATTTGAAAATACATAATTTGATTTTTGTTTATAAATTAGCCTGGTTAGCATCATATGCAACAACTGTTTTGTAAGTAAGAAAAGTTCAATTTTAAGAAGATGACGAGTGGAATTTTGTTGTTGTTCTGGCTGCAAAGTGCAAGATTGTCTGTGAGTGCACTTGCACATGCATGAATTGCTAGATTGACCCTATTAACACTTTTGTTTCTCTTGGTATGCAGGTGGCAAAGAAAACAAGATGCCAATCCTCATCTCTAAAATCTTCAAGGGGCTGGCTGCTGACCAGACGGAGGCACTTTATGTTGGCGATGCCATATTGTCTGTCAATGGTTATGACCTGAGGGAGGCCACACATGATGAGGCTGTGCAGGCGTTGAAAAAAACAGGCAAAGAGGTCATCCTTGAAGGTAAGATATTTACAGAAATCAAGACCAATCTGCTCTTACCTTTTCTGCCTTGCTTATGACAAAGGAGATAGCGATTACATGAAAGAAATAAAAAGGCAAAGTATGTTACAGATATGTCTGTTGCATGATGACACTGGATCTTTGCTCAATACTTCGCAATGTGATTCTCTGAGTAGAAAGGGGACAACACTCTTATATTGCACGGCAAAGACAAAACACTTTACACCTCTCCTGTCTGTACTCCACAGCTTCAAATAGACATAGTGATGGAAATGATGCGAGCATTTGATACCTTGATATATTTTGATATGTTTTTCAACCCCTGTTTGAGTTTTTTTGTTTTTCTCATAGGCGATGCATGATGAAGTGAGAGAGACAGTCCATTAAATAAGAACTTTGATCAGACTTCTTTGGAAACATCCAAATAATGAGTTGAACTGAAACCGCAAGAAGAAACCAAAGACTCAAAATTCGAGAATATTATTGTGGCCCACACCTCGGAGTGTCTCGGCATGCTAATGAGCAGTCTTCCACAACATCAAACACATCTGACACTGACGAGAGGTTGAGTTCATGTCAGGACGTAAAGCTGTGAAGAACTCAGAGTAAGACCCAGGGTGCATAGGAAGATGTTTAAGTGGAGTCAGCAGGTGTTTTTCTTCCCTCCTGCTCTCACCCATTCATATGAGCTGCCAGAGCAAATGTTCAGCTCCTGACAGCCCTTCCCTGCCTCATTTCTACAAATGAGTCATTTGCTGGGTGTGATCATGCATGGATGGGAGTGTGTTAGTCTCGCAGCAGGTGTGAAACAACAAGGTGAAGCTGAGATGCCATCTTTAATTGAGATGATAGATGAAAGGGATTAAAATATTTTTTCCTCTTGCTAAATGAATGCTCCACACAAATTTGTCAGTCCAGCATAAACACACAGCATCTGACGGCAAAGGTTGACTGTTGTTTTCTACTGGCTGACATAATTCCAAATGAATAAAATGCTCTAGGAATAATCCTTGATTAGATATGAGTTCTGGTTCACTTGTTGATGACTGTTTCAATGTATTTCTGTCAAAGGCTTTTGATACACTTCACACTTGAACTGTGTGTTTTGAATGGGCCACAGTTTCGTTCCTTGGATAGTCCGCTTTGTTTGGGCTGGTTTGTAAGCACATCCTAACTCCAAACAACTACTTACAAGTGAACCCTGGTTCACTTAGGTGGTTGACTGAAATGCAATCGGACTATTCAGTGGAGCAAAGAGAGGAAGTGGACCAAAGATAGCAAGACATACAATATGTTGCTCTGCATTCTCTCCCCAATTTGAACCAAGTTAAACACTGCCAAGCCTGTCCTCACAGCCACACTGCCTTTATACTCATATTCTTGCAAACATTCCAAATTCAACCTTTAATATTGTAAATTTTTGATTTTCATAGTGTTGCTTTACGATGAGACAGATGGTACTCTGATGCTTTCCGATGCCAGGCCTTTCTATTGGATGTGAAGTTTGCATGTTTTCTCTGTCATACTTTTCTCTACCTTTGTCTATGACTTGACATTCATGTTGATTAATTAGTGCCTTCAGTATATTGACCATAGGATTGGGTTGAAAATGGACATGAGTCTGTCTCTGTTTTAAGCTCATGATGGACAGCAAACAGTCTGGAGTGCACTGTGCTCGGGGCCCATTGTTATCTTGGATTTAATCCAGCCCTAACCTGGATTAAAGCATCAAATATGAGTGAATGTATGGTACATTTAAAATTGTGCAAATAGATAAAGTCTTTTGAGGAACAGTTTAGCACACTTGATTACATTACATGTTGATTATCTTACATACTTACATGCTGACATTGCCAAATTACTCAAACTCAAACTGTTATCTTGCTTTACATAACAACAAGTAGGAATCATATACTTCTGTTTATCATGGGGTGTATTTTCAGTTTAAAACCAAGAACAGAAAAATCTTACCAGTGCGTCTGGCCTGCAGCACTCTGTGTTTTCATCAAATGCTGCAAAAGCTGACTTGTTGTTTTGTTTTCATTACGTTCTCTATCGATTGATAAATTCTATTTGTGTCATATTTTCTCTTTTGGAAAGTATACCCAGTGAATGTAAACACAGGGTATTTTCAGTGGTGTGGCTCAAATGCTTTTTAAACTATAGATACTATCAGTGTGTTTTTATCTTAAATCACCGTAGCGCCACAAAGGTTTTCTCAAGACCTGAAGAAAACAAGTCTCTGTTGGTGTATATTTACAAGCCTACAAATTTGACATTGGACACGTTAGGTACACGGTATGAAGATGAAGGGTTGCTAGTTTTCCTTGTCAAAACATTTCAATAGGTTAACTTACCCCGTTGGCCGGCCTCAGTACCTTCAGCTAGCAGATACAGCTGGGAGGCTGCAGCCAGGGGAAATCATTGCAAATCCCCCTGTCTTACTTGTCCACAGTCAGGCAGAAAAGTGTTGATATCAGACGGCTCAACCAGCTCCGCTCTGTGATCCGTCATGTCAGGAATCATTTCATGGGTTTCCTCTCCCCCCCGAGGACCCGATAGAGGAGCGGAGAGACGAAAGAGGCTCGGAGGCTCACTGAGGGGAGAAGCTGAGTGCATGTGTGTGCATTTTTTTGATGTTCTGAGATTCCTGTGTTTGTGTGTGTGTGTGCGCGTCTGTCTGACCTAGAGATGGCATGACTGCAAGATGCACATCTGTTGTGAGAAGCTTTGCAGTATTTTTAGGGAATAGGAGAAATACCTAAATAAGGTTTTTTTCAGTCAACACTTTAGGGCTGTCAGCTTTCCAGCTGCAGCTTTTAAGATATTGGTTTTATTTCAAGACCATTTGTGCATTATAAAAATACTTGTAAATACAGATGACATCAAGTTCAAGCACATTTATTTTGGTTTTGGCACTTTATCAAGATTCTCAGAAACACAGTCAGAAACAAACTCCTTCTTGGCACCACTACAGTGTTAAAGGTCAGGGTAGCAGCATTTCTTACATGTGCACAGCAACAAACAGCCACCACTGCTGTGCTCACGGCAATTTTCAGTGCGCTGTGAAATTCATAACACAGACGGCCTTGGCAGAGATCAAGGAGAAACTCTCTACCACATTAAAATATCTGGAATATGTGAAGCATATTACTTAAAACTGTCAGATAAGTTTTTTCACAACAGCTAAGAGAGATGCGTTAGAAGCCTTGTTGGCATTCTGCGCCTGTGGCAGGATTTTTCCTTTCTTACTCTCTTAAAGTCAAGCGAAGATACCGTTTGGATTAAACAGATTTCTACCCACTTAGATGAACACCATCAGATTATTGCAGCGGCTCATCGAAGTCAATAAAGCCAAGGTCAGGCTCAAAATTTGGGCTACTCTTCAAGGTGAGTGTTTTCAGTGTGAGCTTATTGGCTTAAATGTTGTTCTCTAAATGATCTGTGTGCGTGTGATAACAGCTCAAGAGCCTGTGAAGCAATGGTCAAGAATATTTGATTGACATGAAATTGTGTAAAAGTGTTTTTTCATGTTTATTTTCATTGTATGAATTGTCTGAATGTGCAGTTCATAGACCAGCTATCATGAGTCATATCTGAAAAAAGTCCCCATATTGATGCAGGGGAATGTCCCAAGAGTCTTTGGTCCTTTAAGAGAATGTGGTGTGTTAGAGGTTGAGGCAGGAAAGGTTACCAGGTGTCTTGGTGGAGGTTCGTGTTCTCTGAAGGCTTATATTTTTATTAAAGTCTTAAAGTTGTTGAAGTCTTTTTTATGTTCCTCAGTTCTTCTCTACATTTTGGTGCATTTCTCTTTAGCATATTAATTAATTAACATGTTTAAATTAAGCCTATGAACTAAACACATATAAAACATCTAACAGCCTTTTTATTTTTGCTTTTTGGCACGGATCATAAAAACTCAAGATAAAAACTGAAGTTGTGTTTTTTTGTCTCATTGGTCTCATAACAAAAACAGGAGAAACCACTCAAAATGTATGTGGCACAGCTGTAAAGACTTTCTGTATTGCCTCACTTTATTGATTTTTAACAAATCAGGATTTTTGGAGGCTATGCTGTTGCCTAGCAGCTGGAAGTTCATGAAAAGGGCAGTGTTGGGAAGCTCCCAGGTGTGACTGTGTGTAAAACGCTTTGTAAATATGAATTTCTGCATTTTTAATGTGATTGAAAAAAAAAATCCTTGTACCTTTCACCTACCATCACAATGCTGAGGAATAATCAATGTATGTGTATGGGAGAGGACACAAGGGGGTCAGATAAATATAACACACCGGATGAAACCATAAAAGCACAGCTGCTTTCATTTCCTCCCAGCGACATTTACAGCCTGACCATGTGCCTTTAATGCTGTCTTTTACGCAGGGGTGTGTGAGCACATGTGTTGTACCCATGCTTGTATGTGTTTGCCATTTTCCTGCATCTTCAAGTGTATGTGAGTGACTCCCTGTGATTTTAAGGAGTCAGGACAAGAAAATCAACTTCAGTCCTGCAGCGTATTTGGGGTGGGTCTCACAGTAAACAGTAAGAACTTTTATTTATGTTGTAAAATATTGACTGCGGGGACATCATGAAGCACTCAGATGTGACTTTACTGGAGAAAAAAAACAAACAAACAAACTCAAAAAATCAACTCAAATTGAAGTGATGACTGTCACATTTGGCAGCTGAATAGCCTTGTCATGTATTGCAGGTCTCTATGTTTCTCTCCTCTTATAATTTGGACTCTGACTGAGGACACATCCATCACTGTGACCAGCCCGCCCGCCAAGACAGGGCACATTCCACTACATTATATACACATGCAGAGCTCTGAAGCTGTGTGTGTGTGTGTGTGTGTGTGTGTTTGTGTGTGTGTGTGCGTGTGCGTGTGCGTGCGCGTGCGTGTGTGTGTGAGAAAGAAAGAGTGGGAGGGGGTAAGGATATTTCAATGGCAGGGCTGTTCCCTGGGCAACCAAGGTCTGTAAGGAAAGTGCACACAAAGAAAGGATACAACCACACCATACATGCTTAATGCACGCATGAAAATGTACACACACATGCACATACAAGGTGTTAAAAAGAGGAAGCGAAATAAATAGGCTGCAGAGGACAGGTCGGGACACTGAGGTAATAGTGAATATGAAGGTCTGTGTGTGTGTGTGTGTGTGTGTGTGTGTGTGTGTGTGTGTGTGTGTGTGTGTGTGTGTGTGTGTGTGTG